>JARKIB010000297.1:0-160787 GCA_029378385.1 Mycena metata
AAAACACAATATTTCTCAATCACTGGGATCAGAAATTGCATGTGTTCGTTCATCAGCGATTATCCGGGTCTCAGCGGAGTTTCAATCCACGCCCTATAAAGTCTCCTCAGAGCACCGCATTTATCTCACCCCTCAACCAACACCCACTTTTTTTTCGCTCACAAACGCTCAAATGAACTCTGACGCCAACAACTCTGCCGCTGCGTCAACACAGGCTACTCAGACACTGTTCGCCTCTGTTGCCGCAGCGGCAGTGTCCCCTTCGGCGAGTGCTGCTCAGCGCGCGGGTACGTCTCTGCTTCTTCCTCTATCCCTCCATTTATTAATCTATTTTGTCCAGCCGCGATGCAGTATTTGGGCTCCCTGATCAATATCGGAGTCCCCACTGGTGCGTAGCTCTCTTATATTGTCAGTGCTACTCTTAGTGACATTTCTGTTTGTAGTCCCCACACCGCCTGCCCGCTGAGCTCCCCGCCTTTACCGCTACCCCTGCGGCGACTGGTCCCCTGCCGTCGTTCGCGGCTGCCACCGCCGCCACTATTGGTACGGCCGGTACCATCGCTCCCTGGGCCGCCGGCCTCCCTTACAACGTCGTCCCCGACCTACACCTTCATGACTTCACTGTTCAGGACGACGGTCGTCCCTGGTACACCATCGTCCGCGGCAAGTCCGTCGGCATCACTCAGGACTACAACCTCGCGTCCAACGCCATCCTCGGTGTATCCAACAACGGGTGGCGCGCCCACAAGACGCTGCAGGGTGCCCTCAACGAATTCAACCACGCGCTCGACCTCAAGTTGGTCGAGGTGCGCCCGTTTTGATTGCAGGTTCGTTTTCAATTTATGCTCGCCTCTCATGCTCATGCTGATCCTTTTCTGATCACCGTTTAGCCTTCCCATCCAAGTTCTCATCGCATTGTATTCCCTTTTGTCGTATTCCGCCTTCGCTCGCGCTATTTCCGAGTCCTTATTCTCTAGTCGCTTCTTTCATCGCTTACTTTTGAAATGTGGATTTGGAATTCAATACAATTGGTTTTGTGGTCTAATAATCTACCTTGCAATTCTAGTCAAGTAACTGAGGCACCCGAAAACACTCATTCTCAGGGAAAAGAACTGCGCACTTTCCGATAATTTTCCACGTAGTAACCGGATTTGGGTATCAGAATCATCAGAGCGACGATCCCTCTGATGCTTTACACCCTCATGATGGACTTTTCTGACCCATGATCTCTTGACCATGCTCCTTCAAGATACCGCCTGCGCCTCTTGACTCCTGCCTCGCGGTTCGCCATGGTCCACGGTGCCCTCAAAGATACCGCCCACGCCTATAGCGATGAAGAATTTGCCGCTCTTATTGCTGCTCTCTTAATCACCCACGAGCCCTCCCCAACCCCGGCAATTTCACCTCCGCCTCCGTCGCGCCCAACACCAACGACACTGACGACACCGACATCTCGGCCGATGTATTACTTTGAATCACCAACACAAAGAGGCTACACGTCGAGCTGGTAACTATTTCCTGTCCTCCGCCTGTTCTAGTTGCTCACTTTTCCAAGGGCGGCCGCCGGGACTGCAACCCAGGGCATACCGCACGCCTCCGTTCATGCGGTGGTCAAGTCCCCCAACAAGAAACGGACCAAGAAAGCCGCATACTGCGTGTTCTTTGGGCGGGTTCCAGGTGTCTTTCTTACCTGGTGAGTTTCCTTTTGTTTTTGTTCCCTTCCTGTTCGCCCGCTCACCGTACACAGGACGGACACCAAGCCGCTTGTCACTGGCGTTCAACACGCGATCTTCCGTGGCTACCGTACCATCGAGGCGGCCCATGCTGCATACAACTATGCCCTCGCGAGGTCTTGGACGCGGGTCTGTGGCTCACCGCTTTCTTCACTGCCGACACCGTTGACTCCTCTGCCGCGTCACCGCTCCCATCCTTCGAACCCTCTACACGAAACGGAGGATCTCGACGACATGTGGTACGTTGTGTACCGCAGGGTCGTTCCCGGCGTGTACAACACTTTGTGCGTTCCTCTGATTTTCCTCTAGTTGTGGTTCTATTCTCATTGTTTTGTATCATATAGTCTGGAAGCGTCGCTCAACATCATCGGGCTGACAAATACGTTGTATGAACATGTTCAGGGTCGGGAGGAAGCATTTAGGTGCTTTGCAAGTGCTGAGGCTAGCCGGCACATTAGCATCTCGCCGCCGCCCTCGTACTCCACCCATTAGTAGTTGTTGTTACCTTTGAATCCAATTTACCTGCTTACCATCCATGCACGGTGAAAGGAGCGTCTACACAACAAACTTGGTTTGGAGTCGCGAACTCGTTGCCGTGGGTTATAGTCGCGAACTTGCTGTTTCCCTCAAATGACCTCTCTCTCCTGCATCCAAGTCTGCATATCTTTGAGGTTTTTTTGGCGAGACTACAGTATGGTACTGAGGTCCCCTCAATATTCTCGGGGCTTTTAGGAGACGTTTGTACACTTAAGAATTAAACTCTCGCTCGATACAGATCGCGAACTCGTTTTGATTGGAGTCGCAAACTCACTTTCGACCTTTCATTCACCACAATCCCATTGGCGGTTCGACCTCAAAATTTACCAGCAAGTAATTGAGGGTTAATAACGATGATTGAGAACTTTTAAGTTTTTTGGTCAGTGTAGAGCCATTCTCGTTCTTCTCAGAGCTGGGTAGGACCTGTACTATTTTTCCTTCTGTGCGGGCAATAGCCTGCTATGTTCTTGAATATTTTGGCAAATTAAGCTGCAGATGCTGAGGTACAGTGAATAATTTTCCATTTATTTGGCGTCGCGAACTCGCCGTTGATGGACAGTGTTTTGGAGAGAGTCAAAACCCACAATAGGACTTCACCTCTGATCTTCGTCTTTTACTTGCACTCACCGTCCAATGCCGCCCGGGCGCAAACCGCTGGACCCCACTGTCAAAGCCGAACGTAGGAAAGCAAGCCTTCGCCGCTACGCCGAAAAGTAGGCCATTCTAGGTGTCAGCGATGTTTATTCAATATATTCAATTATCGCAGGAACGGCGAGGCTCTACGTGCGGCTGCCCGACAGCGCATGCAAAGGCAAGTACATATTCATTTAAACACTCCCTCAGGCGTTAATCACTCTCAGACTGCGTGCGACTGCCACTCAATCGCCGAACGCCGCAGGTGTGGCCCGGTGTCGCGCTGCCGAATCATCAGCCACATATCGAGAGAAGTCAATCTATTTTTCGCAGTGGCGGTCCTCGCAGTCTCACACAGTTGGCTCCAGAAATCGCGCTGCTATCCGAAATGCAGATACAATTCGGCGCGCGCAGTGCGTCCACTATACATTCTTTCAATCCAATTGCTGACTACATCTAGGAGGTACATCGACAACGCGGGGCTCAAGGCTTTTGAAGAGAAGAGTAGCCGCAAGATTATGGCTAGAACACAGCGGCGCCATGAGGCCCCAGCTCGATCACACCCCTCCTGCCCACCACATCGCCCTTTCACGGCACCACCAGCTCGCCCTTCCACGGCACCAGCTCGCCCTTTCACAGCACCACCTTGCCCGTCCACGGCACCACCTTCTGCGCTCTCCTCGTCTGAGACGGAGTCCGCACCTCCGCCACGATCGCTCCACCGCGCGGTACGCCCTCAAAGTCGTGTACGCGTGCGCCCCGCACAACGCCACCGATCTTCATCGCCGCCAGCTGTTTTCTACCGTCCTCCTCGGCGCCCTAGCAAGCTCAGCGCTCGGGCTGCTACTTTCCGCGCCGTCACCACACCCGACACGCCGTGCCCGCCTCAGCGACATGATCCCGACTCAGCTGATCCGCCCACGGGTAAGCTGCTGCAGCTGACTGTCGTGCGCAAGAAGCTGCCGCTGTGGGCAATGCCCAAGTGTCCTTGTGGCAAGGAGGGGTGCCCTCAGTGTGCCTGCATTTGTCAATCTATGTTGACCTACAATCCAGACCACAATGAGCATGTATCGTAGAATCATTTATTGTAGTATCTCCTTGCAACCTATTGTATTCAAAGCCGGGTTGATTTCATTGACATTATGATTTTTTTGAGAAAGAGTTGCAGCGCAGCGCGCAACCGATACGATTGTTTCACGCCACGGCATACATGAGATGTAAACTAAACATAGAGCTCGTCCATTCGACTAAGCAATTTCATAGAGAAACGTACACAATTAGCGAGCTGGGTCTCGACCTGGGCGATCTCCTCCGGCGTCGCCTCCTCTTCGTATTGGACGTCGGAACGGAATCCTCGGTCAATCCAGCGCTGAACGCAGGCGTCAAAGTATTGCTCAAAAAGGTAGCGGGTCTCATTGGGGGGGACCCTCGTGAAGAAGTAGTCCTTGACGGAGCCGGCGATGAAGACGGTGGTTCCGGGAGTGCAGCGTATCACGACGTTGTTGGCAGGTATCACACAGACGCAGAGGGTGAATTTGCCGAGGACTGTGATCGCGCGCAGACCGTGAATGACATCGCGGTCGTTGCGACGCGTGTGAAGCCGACTGTTTCCAAATGTGAATTGGGCGGTCGAGAAGGCGGAACCGGGGAAGGCTGGGTAGAGGGCGGCCTCCTCTTGAAGAATGTCCAGCTGCAAGCGCATGTACGCGTGCATACGTGGGGAGAGCTGTCGCAAGACATCTGACAAAGATGAGTGACGATATGGATGGATGGATGGAGGTAAACTGACTATTTTGATGCGCGGCGAGCGCTCTGAAGGGATCACTGAGGACCACGGGGCGAATAAGGTCCTTGTTGTGGTCGCTATTTTTGGTGAAGTGAGGGAACTGCAACGAAGATATTAGCAGACAGCAGGAGAGGTTAATCGTCCAAACTAACTGCGCCTTTCCCACCGAAGTCGATTCCGACAACAAGGTAGTGATCACCGAATTTGGGGAGGTGTGAGAAGTCTGTGTTACGGTGAACTCACGCCAGATCGCGCGTTCCGCGATCCTCGAGGAGAGGCCAGTCGGATAGAGGGTCCCGGAGAGGGTTGCCGACGGGAGGTCCGGCAATCCCCCCTACGACAATGTTTCTGTCGACGAAGGGCCGCAGCCTGTATTGAGATCAGTAACAGGTAAAGCCAGTATTGAGATCAGTAACAGGTAAAGCCAGTATTGGATATAACGGTGACTTACCTGCCCTCGAAAATAACGACTTGAGGGTCGTGGAGGATGAGGTCATGGCCACCAAGTAGGTAGGGCATGTCATTTACCCCATAGCCGAGGTTGCGCCAGACACGCTGCTCCCCCAAGCGGGTGGAACGGCGAAGGCCAGGGGTTGTGGGCCAATGGTCGAGGTGTTGCATACAAAGCGGAAGTCGAGCGGGAGGGGCGCTTGCTGGGACAGGCAATGCCGACTCCCGTGCAGAGGCAGTACCCCGAAGAGGAGTAGAAACAGTGCTGTCCGCACGAAAGCGATTTTTGTCCCGCTGGAGGTACGTCACAATTTTTTTAGGAGGGCTGGGGTCTTCGAATAAGTCGCTACCGCGGATGGGCGTGCTTGCGAAGAGCTCGGTGACAGTTGGGGACGCGGGTCGCGATCCGTGGAGGGCGCTGAGGCTCAGAGGACTGCTGCTGCCCCCGCTGAGGCTGCTGAGAGGACTGCCCTCGCGAGCTGACGGCTGCGTATCGCCGAAGAGACCACCGCACGGCGTCGATGCGGAGACGCTCGCAGAAAAAATGCTGTCGGGGAACTGCGGCGATGAGGATTCGGGCCAGGTGGGTGACTCCCAGACCTGGGGAGACTTGGATTTTTCTGTGGCACGAGGGGGCGTCGCGGGAGCAGCGGGATCTTCGGCGGCCGCGGTGGGACCATCGGCGAACTCGGGAGCAAGCTCGTGCGGAGTAGTGAGCCCACTCGGAGGATTTGTTGGGCTGCAGTACGGCTCAAACGCAACCCCCATGCACGACTGATGCTCAAGGATCCGCAAAAAAATAGAACGCAACGAAAGAGGTCAAGGAAGGAAGGAATTGGACGAACCTCGTCACGAAAAATGAGATCGTGGGCCTCATTGTGACGGAGACGGGCGAAGGCGGCCTTCAGCGCGTCGACGTATTTAGCCGGCACAGTTGGCTTGATCGGTCGGCCAAAGGTTTGCATCTTGAACACCCAGGTGTCGGCGGAACGCCCGCGACGATAATTGAGGTACTCTTCGAGGGTGGGGGTTGCAGGCATCGGATTTTTTGGCTGTAGGGACGGAATGCTCCAACGGGTTGGCTGTATTCGGGTGCGACAGGGTCTTCCTTTAAAGGAAAAACTCAGATCAAAGATGTGATTGTTTCAAAGGGCAAGAAATGATTTTCACCTTTTAACCACTACTATGAACGAGCCGACTGAAAGCAAATGTACATTATTTTTTAGGTCGAGCAGGAATAATGTCGCTCACCAGTGGGTGGACCAGGTCGCGAGGTTGTCCTTTACAAGGCCCCGGTATTGCCATTATTGGAGGCGTACAATTATCTGGAAGAGTGGCGGTACCTGAAAATTCGGTGAGATTGCCATTTCGGGACATGGCGAGAGACTGGCGGCAGCTGAATTACATCCGTGTTTCAGGAAATTTTTAGCCGCAGAAACGGTTGCGATTGATGCGTCGTTGAGGCCGCAGCGCGCGGACGCCGAACGTTTCCACAGGCGAGCGTGCAGGATCTACAAACTCCTGTTATCGAGGCGCGAATTTCGGACGGACGGCGAGGCTGCAGAGCGCGGCTATGGCCGCTGGGTCTGCCCTCACGTAGTGCTTCCTTCAGCGTGGCCCCTGGAGGAAAATATAATCTATAAAGCTAGATTGTAAGCTGGAACGCAGAATATTCGCCGGGATACGGAACTTTGACGCGCAGTAAATTCGTATGGAGGAGCTTCATGTGGTTTGTGTCCGCATGTTCGCGACGGAGTTTTTGTCCGCATGTTCGCGATGCGAGTGTTCACGACCAATTTGATATCAAAGCCCCAAATCCGATTAGGCCTGATCGGTGCCTAGGATTTCAGCTGGTGCGTCCAAGTGCGTCCGCGGGACCTGCGTTTTGCTGCCGCGGGGGCTGAACCAGGTTCGCAGTCTGTTCACGCAAGGGTTCCGAAAAAGACATACATGGAATTTTCGGCAGCCTGAGTGGTTAGAGGACACAATGACAACTTGGTGAGATGCTAGAGAAGTCTAAATAACCGATGAGAATGACACAAAGTGCTCAACGGGGGTACTTACGCGGCGTGTGATTATCGAGATATTTGGCCAATGCGAGGACCACAGTCTTTGAGGAAGTGAAGGACAGCTGATTAGATTGGAATATAAGATATAAGGGCCGAGCGCCTGTGTCCAGAGGGCCGCTGGGGTAAAGGCATTCAGTCAAGCATGAGTGGCAGAGCAGACGAGTCGAGCAGTGATGGTATCATTTGCATCAGTGGCTGTGGCAACCAAATTTGGACTGATATTGCTTCGTATCGCTTCGTCAACTTCGCGGGGCCCGACGGTAAGCTGCCGCCGCATTTGGTGAAACTGGCAACTAATTTATTAGCTCCTCTTAAGACCTAACCGGTCTAGACCAAAATTGAACTTAAGATATGAAGGTCTTAAGACATTTATCCCTTAAGATCCTGTACCTAACCTACACACAGACTGCTATATGGCAATGCTGCATGATACCTTTGGAGTTGACTTAAGTTCTCATGTTCAATAGAACTTGAGATTCTGAACCAGACTGAAGATGTATTAAGATTGTCAAACTTAAGCATCAAAGTTCAGGTTAAAACATGGAATTTAAGTGGTATCCAGTCAAGGACTTAAGTATCAAGAGAACTGAAGTAGAGGAAAAACTTAAGTTTCGTCCTTGAACTTGAGGACTCGAACCCGCAGGACTTGAGTTCTGTAGGCAAAGTGGCCTCAGTTCCATAGCACAGGTTGAATTAATTCCAATGGTGCATACCTTCATCGGTTCAAATAAGTCGAATTTCACAGAAACATTGACGGTGAAGTGCTCGATTAAAGGGTCGGCAGCCTCGGCTTGCCACTGAGGTAATATTCAACTGGGTGTGGCGTGATGGTGAACAAGGCACGGTGATAAAATGCACATGCGGTGAGGAGGCTCTAGGAAAATATCTTAGTAGAGAATACGGGGAGAGGAAGGGGGGGACTTGGTCGAAGGAGAGGTGTGGCCGTGATGACGTCGGCCTTTTAAGTGAAACAAATTGATCAATGATGGCATCATTCACATTGTTGTTTCCCATTGTTCGACTTGACGCCCGTCACCACTTGCCTTTACACAACCACCACCACCACCATCCCCTGTGCCACTCACCTAACCCTAGTATCTCTTCTCTTCTTTTTCCACACTCACCTCACCCACCAAACTCTGTGCCAATCCTTGGCCAATCCGACATATTGCAAAATGTTGCTGTTGCATTTCAATACTTAGGGTGGCAAGAGCAGGAAGGGGGCGCGGAGACATAAGGCGGGAACGGTACGTGATACCCTGTCCTTTCCTAACTTCTTCCCTCAATTTAACCTCCCTTTAGCTCCATGTACCCTCACCTCAGGCACCTGAAGAGCACAAGTCCGCATCCACCTGCCACTGGCTGGTGTCGTTTCGTGTAATGTATGTGTGTCTCTCTCTTTTTTCCTTGCATGTGTGTGTGTGTCAAAGTATTTTCTTAGACAGTGTCACTCAGTGATGTCGTGGCGCAGTGCATCCATGCCAGGAGGCGCCCGAGCCCAGAAGCAATACCGCTGTGTATGTCGTCTTTCTCTCTCCCTTTACTTGCCGCAAGTCACTAATGTATGGGCGTGCATAGACTACATGTGGTGGGGTGCTAACCTGCCCATCCTGCCCCGCACTACTGGAGTACTTGTGAGTGTTGTCGCAGTGTCGCGTTGCATATCCAAATTCAGTTGCATTCATTTGTGGTATATTGATGGACGAACTTAAGTTTGTTGCGGAGAACTTAAGTGGAAGGATGAACTTGAGTTTTTCGGCGAGACTTAAGTTGGGAGCTGAACTTAAGGGATTCAGCAAGGCTTGAGTGGTGTGCCGACTTAAGTCCTAAAGGTAGGGACTTAAGATGCTGAAGCAGTTGCACCCACATGCATGCAGCGGGGGGGAGGAGAAACTTAAGTCATCGGGGACTTTAAGACCTACCCCTCTCAAGACCTGAGTTGGTCTAGACCGGCTAGGTCTTAAGACAAGCTTGTCCTATTTTCATAAACTGGGCTAATTCATTGAGTTTCATAGGGATGTAAGGCAGTTTTGGGACGAGTTCGGGGTGTTGTCAGTCGCCGGCAGTTGGATGATTTTTTTTTCTGGCAGCTTTCTGGCAACTTTCATGGGCTCGCGAGGTTTGTCCGTACAAATCTTCGATTTTGAGTCAGGATTGATGCCAATAATAGCTGGACTGGACTTGCCTTGTATCTAGTTCCGAATCCCCTTTCCCAATCCTCCTTTGCATGAATCGACGCGGTCGTCCTTCAAAAAGTGGAGCCGATCCCCCCCACGACTTCGCCTTCCAAGACAATGCCGAAACCACCGTTGCCGCAGATCGTGGTGTCTACTTCTCAGCGGACGGACAACGACAAAGAGACGAACTTCTCAATATAACGCACAAAAAACGCCGACTAGAACCGACTGAACTGGATGATCCCCTGGCGGCCTGGGTCCCCGTTCCTGAAGACCAGGTCGACACGACGGCCGGAGAGGGAGGAGCCGACGACGATATTGAGGCCGTCGCCGGAGAGAAACGCAAAACCTATGACAATTCGGTCAGTAAATTCTGATGAAATTATTATTATTTTGCTTTGCTCACTGGCGAACAGGCTGATCCCATGGGCAGCTGGAGACCCCAGAAGCAGGTCTTTCTGGATGCACTACTCTGGCATGATGGTCTGGGCGACGAGAAATTGTGCTGCGACCTCTGCGGGATCACAAACAAAGACACGCCGGATACGTCGGGGCGGTTCTTCAAGTGCAGAATGTGTGGGGAGTTCTTGCAGTGCGAGACGTGTTGTCTGGAGTGGCATGAACGCATGCCGCTTCATGTACTTGACGCAAGTGTTTTTCCCTCCACAACTTCGTTGCGACTTTACTAAGCTGGCACTTCAATTCTTTAGCAATGGAATGGCGAGTTTTGGGAGATGGTGTCGCTGTTGTCCCTGGGGCTCGTTTACCAACTTGGGCATGGCGGCAGGCACTGTCTTTTTCCCGACTCCAAGGTCCGCAAAATGGTCGTGTTGGAGTACCCCTATGTCCACAATGTCCACTACCAGTACTGCGGCTGCAAGAAATCGGACACGACGCCACCGCTACAGCAGCTATTGCGCAATAAGTGGTATCCCGCGACACAGATTGATCCCGCGACCTGTGCGACTTTCGCGACGTTGGAGACGTTCCGCCTCGAGAACATTGTCGGAAACATGAACGTCAGTGATTTCATCACGACCATGGAGCGGAGGACGAACACAACGGGCTCGACAGGGATGAACAGAGTACCGGTATGTGTATTTATATAATCGTAAAATAGAAGCTCACCGCATTGCAGCACCGCTATAAAGAGTTTATGCGTATGTCACGGCAGTGGGCTTTCCTCACGAGGATGAAGCGGGCCGGTCTCGGACACGATAAAGCGGGCTTGGCGGCTACGAAACTCGGCCAGGGCGCCGTTATTTGCTGGGCGTGTCCTTACGACAGCCGTAACTTACCACCAGGTTGGCAGGATGTCGACCCCAAGTTCAGGTGAGTGAAAGTGCAGTCGGTGTCGGGTTTATCGCCTAATTGTGCTTACTAGATTTCTGTACATGTTGATTGTTGCCCTGGACGCCAACTTCAAACTCAAGAACCGAATGCGGGGCAACGCCAAATCCGATCCACCGCTCGGTGGAGGGTGGGAATACTTCGTGGACGGGAACGAGTACAAGAAGCACCTGAAGAGCTACATCCCGGAGGGCGACATATGTGTTTTCACTTTCCTCAAATTGTCTGACGCCATGGCGATGATATAGATCAGCAGCTGTATCGCTTTTGCAGCACTACTCCAGAAGGATACACGCTCGGCGTCCAGCATGCGAGTCACTGGAGTGGGAGGTTGTGTGTGCGCCCGTCATGAGTGCGTCCGGCCCAATGGTATTGGGGATCTTCAGAAAGGGGAGAGGTGCGTGATTTATTTATTCCCACAAATGTCGCGGCTGACATATCATTCTAGATACACCAATATGGACTTCATCCTTTTCTGCGCGCTGTTCGGCTTCACCCTCTTGTGGCTCACCATCTCCTACGATATCGCCTGCCAATGGCGCAAGAACCTCCTGGCCCGAATGGCGAAGTTGCCGAAAGCACTCCAGTTACCCATGGACGACATCAAATGGCAGAGCGCGCTGCCAGTTTGGCACGCTGGCTTGCACGAGGAGGAATGTCGCAACACCCACAGTCTAAGCGTTAAAGTAGGGGTGGGGAAGAGTGACGGCGAAGGCGTAGAACGGACTTGGTCCATCTTGAATCCCGCGGCGTACCATATGAAGGACATGAACATTGGGAATCGCGAAGACCACCTGAACAACAAAATCGACAATCATAACTTCTGCAAGAACATCGGCCTAGGTATTTCTCAATAACGTCTTGAGAATATTCACTAAAACGCTGTGACAGGCTATTACCTGCAGGAGAGATTGGTTATCTCCCTTGCAGAACGCGTGCGCCAGGTAACTGCCTTCACGGAAGTCAGCAGTACTGTGGAGAAGGAGTTGCGGACCAAATGGCAGCAGGAAATCAACGCGTGGCTGGCAGATCCGAGCGCGCCCAATCCTTACGTTTTGGATAAATCTGGTGCGTTATGGTTTCGCATTTTTTGTTGTTTTATTAATCCGCTTCAGATACGCCGACGGAAGCGCAGGTCCGAGCAGATCTGAAGAAAGATGAAGAGGCCGAAGTTGCAGCGGGACGTGTGCCGCTGCACGGGACCAGTGCGACCGCATTTCTCACTGCCGGAATGCAGCTGGAGGACGCACAGTGTGTTACCCGCTCATTTACCGCGTGTTTCCGCTGACCTAATTGCAGGCGCCGTATAATCCCAGAGCTCAGGGGTCTCGCACTCGTTGCCCCTGACCGCGAAAGCAAGATCCAGGAACGGCAACTGGCGCTGTTGAAGAAACTGGACAAATTCCGCAAACTCCAGAATGTTTTCATGCCTGGCGTCGCCCGTTTAATCGCCACCGAAGAAGCTGCCCGCGACCCCAATACACCCCCTCCACGACCCGAGAAGATCAAGCTCTGGATGCCCCACGAGCTTGACGCGGAGACCCGTGGCGTGCGCGCGCGGCATCGCGGATATCGAGGCGAAGCTACGCTCTTCACAATGCTTAAACGCCCTCATCCACCTCCGTAGTCGTCTCCACAGCAAACAGTTTTTCCTAGGATTCCGTTACTCGAGCAGCTCTCACATGGGCGGTCAGGTTCAGGCGACAAAGGTGAATACCCTGCAGGCGCAAATCGGAGATTGTGTCGACGAGAGTGCGGAGAAATACCGGAAGGGCTACGCTGCTCTATCGAAACTTCAAGGCGACGTCGACCCGCAGTTTCGTGTTCTTAAAGACTCCGACCTACGACTCGACGGGGATAATGGCGAGAGTGATCGCGCGGCACGGAAAAAGTTGGCGATAATAGGTTCTGGACGAGGGGCAAGGGCGCCGAGGAACGCGCCGGGGACGACAAGGAGGGTGATGTCGTGGATTTGGACCGCGCAAGGCGGGGCAAACGAAGGAGAGGAGTCCCTTCATACTTGTAAGTGGCCGCTTTGGGACACCCAGTTATGTCTAACGTGATACCAGCTGTCCGGGTAGAGTGGTGTCGAGCGCGCGCGCGGAAAGTGCGGTGGGAGGAGGAAGTTTGGCTGGTGCGGGAGGAGATGCGGTGTGTGCTCAGGTATTTGGATTGGCAGGCGCGGGTTTGGCGGGATCGTGTTGAGGCGTGACCAGACACGGTATCCGGAGTGCAGGCGGGAGTCCGCGCTTACGCGTTGAAGCAGGCGGCGCTGTGCACGCATCTTGCGGTGTTTTTCCAAAACAAGTGGAACACTCCAACCAACCAGATGACGCAGAGGGTTTTGGCAGGCGGTCCGCCCGAAGATCTCGAGGGTGCCGATTTGGATGAGTTCTTCGAGACGCTGGAGAAGATGCTGGCCGTGTCGCGTAGTTCTTGACGTGAAATGACAGCTTTGCCATCCATTTTAGGCCGATAAATGAGTGAAATCACTGCAATCAATGCAGCAGCCTTTTTGTTTCGTCGGCAAGCTGACAGTTGCTGCATTGGGAATAATAGTCTTATTATTATTGAGGCTGCCCATACGGCGAACAGCGGCAGCCGGAACACTGTCCCAATATAGCTATAGTGGGCGGCGGGAACCCGGGATATAGTCTATAACCAATGGGCGTAGCCATCTATGGCTGGCGTCGTGGTTTTAGATAATGAATTTCATGGCTACATTCATACCAACAGTCAATATCCTACAACTACTGTTGGGAGTTATCACTTACAACGGCATGGCGGAATAATGCCTCTATATCCTCAGCAGTGTCGGTGGTGTGACATGCGTAAGGTGCGTATCCATCAGCCTTCTTGCCTCCCATCGGTATACGGGAACCGGTCGCCGTCATGCTGCCGTACACCCATCTCTGCATCTCCTCTCGACGCCGAATGGCCTTGATGCGAACACGACTATGATTTTCTTGCATGATCTTGAGGGCTTCGGGGGGAAGTGCATTGAAGCGCACCCCACCGACCTTACCACACATTAAGATATGCGTGATGTGCTAGGAGTATTCCACATACCATGTGTTCCTCAGTCCCTCGCCGATGCATAAATTGTACGATATCGTGCCCACAATCTCTCCAAACGGAGTGATCAGCTGGACGGGCTTCAAAGTACTTGAGTCATAGTTCAGCAGGGCTAATGTACTGCGTCCGTCCGTAAATCCTCGATTTTTTCTTGCTTTTCTGACATTAGTTCACATCAGTTTAATTCGGATACATGACAGATCAAGAAAGACGAACTATGGGTTTCGGCTTCAGGCGATCTTCTGGGACAGCGGACGTGAGAGCAAAGTCGCGGTACTTTGCGGCGTCGGCTCTCTCTTGCACATAAACGGTTCGGATACACCAATCCGACTCGGGTTTATGCAAACAGCCTGGGCAGGTGTTTTTGGGCTTATATCCCGACTGGGTGGGCTGTCTGAGTATTCGGTCCTTCGCTGGTGGCCCGCGGCTTTACATTCTTTATTCTTCTCCTGATGCTTTTGGTTTTTCTGCTGAGTTTTGTTGAGTGGGGAAGAGGCAATTGCATTAGTTGCGCGCCTGATTACAGCAGGGGAATGCGTGGAAGAAGATGCAAGCTTGTAGAGACTAGAGGATGGTGGGAGGGATAAGCTAGGTGTGGCAGTTGAGATCGTGTGGAAGACTTTGTCGTCCACCATTTTGATTATCCTTCGATGTTTTGCAGTTTCCACAATGACCGTCCTCAAAAGGGGATCCAAACGCTCTAGCTCCGTCGATGATTCAGGGTCCAGGAGGATCGGATGGCGCATAAGTTGTTCCCTGTAGACCGCCTTCAAGTCCCAGCCGCGTGCCTGTTATTAATATATACTGTTATTTAATCGATAATTATCTGGAAGGACTGCGTCCACACACCTCAAATCCTAGTGTGACGAGGCATGGAATTAGCCATAGGTGACAATTCACTTGGAATGAAAGAAAAGAGACGAAAAGATATGCAGCAATGGGATTCGATCTCCAGGGATGCATGCGCCGGTGGGTGCTAAAGAAGAGGAGGAAATCGAGTGGGTCGAAAGGATGATCCGATTGCATAGCCTGAAGTTGCTGGAAAGAGTTGGCAGAAGTCGGAAAATATTAGAGGATAACTTACCAACTCTTGCAGCGGCTCAGGGTGCGTCCAACGAACTAGCATCTGGCCATAGCTCGTCCACCAGTTATAATACCTAAAACTGATCTCGACGTCCGTGTGGGATGTCTCCAGTAGATTCCCTGGGCGGCAAATTTCGAGAAAATGTTTCAGTAGGCCAGAGGCCTGGAATATCGAGGGTCAGCATAGTTGTATAGCAAGGTCCAATCGGAAGACGTGCCAGCAGGTCCGCCCAAAAATCAGTGGATTTGTAGACGTTCAACTTCAGTTTCCGCATTTCCACCAGATCGTTGACCACGTGCTTGACGACACGTCGTTTTTCCTGTGAGAGAGGTTAAAGAGGGCAAAGGTGTTTGATTGCTGCATACCGGAAGGGCGTCGGAAGGGAAAAAAATTGCACAATAGGCAGATCCCAACGT
Source organism: Mycena metata (assembly GCA_029378385.1). Classification (NCBI taxonomy): domain Eukaryota; kingdom Fungi; phylum Basidiomycota; class Agaricomycetes; order Agaricales; family Mycenaceae; genus Mycena; species Mycena metata. Next base: position 15,311 of record JARKIB010000297.1, read on the forward strand.
CCAGGACCTGGGTTTTCGTGTTCGTCGTCGTCGGACTCCATCGAAGGGTCCGTATCAGAGTCGTTGCCAGAAAAATCTGAATTCTGGTTGTGTTCATTCGGTTTCAGGTCGTCAGTTTGGTTGTCCCCGGAGAAATCGTTTTCCAGGTCATCGGTTTGGTTGTCAAACGAATTGTTGAGTTCATCTGGGTGACTGAGGTCTTCTACGAAAGAGATTTGCGTGGAACCTTCTGCCTGTCGAGCCTAAGCATCTTGGAAAGTGCAAAAAGAAAAATGCGCACCAAGATACGCCACCAAGCAGTCTGTGCTTCCAGCAGTACTTTTTGCGCTGGATAGACACCGACTTCATCATCCGGGTGACAATACCGGATGAACAGTATTTCAATGAAGAGCCGTAACACTCTTTCGAGGGAATCAGAGATCATCTTCAAGAGCTCTTTTCCGAGACAGTAGGAAACGAATTGTTTGCTCTCGTGTATCTGCACGGGATTAATGAAATGGCGATGGTATCAGACTAGCAAACTTACCCAGTACTCCGACTGGAGAAGGGGCAATAATTCTGTGAATAGCTGGCTCAGGGATGATCTAGAATTTTGCCTGTCGCCATAGCACGGAAAAACATTGGAGAAGGGAGGCTGAGTAAAGCGCGCTTGATCGATTTCGAAAGGACAGAGACGCGGGGTCCAGAGATAGTCAGACAAGTCACTCATGAGTTTATGAAGGCGGCGAGTCGATTGAACGCGGTGCAAAGCACTGAATGTTCGGCCCAAAAGTAACAAGTTTGAGAGTATAAGGGCAGCGCCAGAGGAACGCGGTGCTACGCACTGAACGTTCTCGTGCTGCTCAATGTCGTTGAACGTGGTGCTACGCACTGTGCGTTCGAACGAGATGGTGGTGGCAGAAAGCGGACAGGTCACGATTGTGACGATGTCACTCTGCATCACGACCTCCTAAGTCCCACCATCACCCACAGAACTCTCTGCCCGACGTTGTACGTCGGCAGAGTTCGGGCTCAGGGCGCTGTGACGCATTGTACGCACACAGACCCGAGCTCCTTGGCGCATTTAACCTCGCCGACGGCGCTTTCAATCCCTTCTATTATGGCCCCAACGGCAACTTCCTCACAACTCTGCCCGATGTTGTACGTCGGCAGAGTTTGGGCTCAGGGCGCTGTGACGCGTTGTACGCGCACAGACCCGAGCTCCTTGGTGCATTTAACCTTGCCGACGGCACTTTCAATCCCTTCAAATTCTGAATCGCCATTTAAATTAAAATATTATGGCCCCAATGGCAACTTCCTCACAACTCTGCCCGACGTTGTACGTCGGCAGGGCTGGTGTGCTCGTGGCCCGGTGCGGAGTTATATTTCAAATCCTTCGTTGGAATGCGTGCTGCCCGACGCCTTCCCCCACCTCAAGGAACCCTAACTTCTATGAAACAGTTTATTATTGAAGCACCTTATTATTGACGAGTTCTCTCTGGGTACATCTGCTTGAGACTCAACCACATATCTACATCTGAAAGATCTAACACCAGGAAATCCCCTTTGCGAGAAAAATCTGGGGCAATCAGAGCTCCGCGAATGATCAACCGAACTGGAATGAATTCGGACGCCTGCCGCGGTTTGGCTCGAACGCGATGGAGATTCAGCACCTTATCTTTCAATGTCAGTGCTCCCCGAGGAGCATCCAGGGGTTGCACCAGTGCGAAGGCGTGTTTTTCTTTGGCAACAGAGACCGTGAAGATAAATATGAGCTGCACGAAGATGTCACCGCGCACGGTTTTGACCAGTGCAGCTCAAATCTGGGACGATGGTGGAAGCTGGGATTGCAGCGCAAGTAGTCGGCGGTGTCGACCCAGTCGTCCAAGGACCGAAAGAAGACCTTCATGTACAGATACGGCGTGATCTGTAAACCGTTAGAATTAGATTCAATTACAGCTGTTCCTAAAAAGGTTGACACACAGGAGTTTTTTTTCGCGCTCTTTCCCAAAATAGATTCGTCCCGATTTGGATGTTTTGAGTGTCAGCACGTCGCCAAACAACGCGTCTCTTGGCTTCTGCGTCCTCCCTCTTCGTATCCAATGTCCCAACGTCCGAAATCGAAGAACCCAGAGGTCCGCAGAGTAGCACAGGATATCCGGGAGATTGTAGAGGGTCTGGACCCTGCCGGTGCGTTCAATATCGACCCAAGGCACCCTCCGCACTGTTGACGCGTACCGGTCCATCTCTTTCCAGTTGCCAATCGGTGGTTCCATTTCAAGCCTAATGCAAAGAGCTCGAAGCAACAAGAAAACTACTCGCCCCTCCCTTCGCCTGAAAAACTCCCGCACAAACGCAAAGCCGAGACCGTCAAGTCCGAGCCCATCGACTTATCCTTGGACTCCGACGACGAGTCAGACCATGCTACTGCCTCCAGCTCGAAGAAGCGGAAGAAAACTACCTCGACTGACGCAGCTAACCCAGAACCCATTGAGATGTCGTTTTGTGTCTACGTGGAAACACCGCCGCCTCCGATCTTGAGTATGCGCAAGCCCAACACGAAGGCTTTACCTGCTAAAACCACGACTCTTGGCCCGTTCGAGTGTATATCATCCTTTACCTTCCCCGACTTTCTCAATATCATCGCCACCGCATGCCAGACGAACACGGCCAATCTCGTGTTACCCTCCCTTCAGTGGAAATTTGATCGGCCGAACAATTCGAAGCTGAAGCCAGTCACTAACGCCACGGGCTTCAAAGTCATGGTCAAGGTGCTAACCGACCGCCACAAGGACTACGTTTTTAGCATTTTTATGGCACCTCCGACATTCATAAAGGCAGAGCTCGTATGTGATCTGGCAATCATACAACGGTATCATACTCACCTTGTTAGCCTTGGAAGGAATCCCGAAATGAAGGACCCAGTGTTCCGCTGAATTTTGAGTACGGGATCGACGATATGCAAAGTCAAGGTTCGGTATTGTCTATTCGTGATCAACTTGTGCGTACTTCTTTATTTTTCGCTCTTCGGATCCAGCTGACTCTCTCTGAAGGCCGGGATCGACAAGGCTTCTAGCACTGAACTAAACGAGCTTCTTGAGGAATATCCTATCAATAACAATCCATTGTTCCCCGGAAAACGGATCCTTCACAATGCGACAGGCTTTTTTGATCTTACTGATATCAAACTTCGGGTTTGGGCGGTCGCCAGGGTATTTACGCGCACGAACATGTCATATTCCGTATTTTAATCTTGTTTCTAGGCCCAGGGGAAAGCCACACTGAAAGAACCACCCGCATCTAATCATTTCTTCAAAAATCAAACAATAAAGCCGCCAAATCCACTCGCGGTTATTCCGCCCCCTGCTCCAGCTCCTCTTCCAGCCGTACCCGATCTCATCCAGCTCCTCCTCGCGAACCCGAACGTCCTGCAGACCGCAATACAGATAATGAATCCATTCCCGCACGCGGCTCCTCATCATTGCGGTCAGATGCATCAGCCATATCCCCCGCCATATCCCCATCATGCACCGTATCTTCCCCCACATGGCCTCCCCGGTCCCGCCCCTCTCCAGCCGCCACCCCAACCCGCAGAACCTGAACTTGTCGAGCTCCCTCGAGAGATTTCTCTCGAGGAGTACTGCAAACACTACAAAATCAACGGAGATGATCGCCGTGTTATGAACGAAATCGGCTATATCCCGGGCGACAATGGAATCAAAGACTTGGACGCCAATGCCTGGGCAGCGACGAAGGTGTTGCCCTTGGCAAAGGGGCACATCTTGTGTCAACACGCGGTATTCCTCAAGGATGTCCGTAATGGTCTATGGAACTGATTACTTTTTACTATTTCGTATCACATCACACTTCACACTGTAATTCATCGCATAGAAACATTGCAATTCCTGATTTGTACAGAAACACAGTTACGGATTATAGCCTGCATGAATAAACCAGTTCCGAGCCATCTCGGCCGTAATGCAGCCACATGCCTCGAGAATGGCTGCGACGGGGTCAGCGGCAGCCAAGATTTCTGCGCCGTGACAGCGCATATAGGCTTTGACTGAGAAGGGTCAAGAAATTTGCTTGAAGAAGACATTGGTCACGTACGAGTGCTAAACGACTCTTTGATGGGGTTGAGGTCAGGGGAGTACGGCGGGAGGAAGAGGAGGAGGGACACTGGGTTGTCCTTTAGTCGAAGAGAAAGATATATATATATGAAAAGAAGACGCACTATTAGCTGCAATTAGTTCAAGTAGGGTGTTGTTGTGGTGTATACGGCAGTTATCGAGGATGAGTACACTGTGTTTGAGAGGCCATGGATTCATCTGTGGGAGCTGAAAGTTGAGATGAGGCAGATTATTCACACTCAGAAGGATAGTAGACGCACGACTTGCTCAGCAATGAACTCAAAGAAATCAAATGAATCGAAAGCGCCGGGGATGACCTTCACCGCCAGATAGCCATCCTTTGACATAGCGGCCCCGACACTATATCCCTGATGGTGATTGAATTCGTACGCGTCTGTTGTCGCGCGCTCTCCAGCCGGGGCTCTCCCGTATCTCCGAGCCAATGTGTGGGTCATTCTTGCTTGTCTCGTCACCAAAGATCAGCATATCGCTGTCGCCACCGAGGTCATTGTTGATGACATCCCAGTAGTCGTCGCGCTGTTGTATATCGCGTTCACGAGCGATTTTGTGGAGCAATTTGCGCGTGAGGCCGACATCTTGCAGATTCTTCTGCAGGGCAGAGATGGAAATGACAATATCGTGGTGGATCGCGAGATGCCAGCGCAACTCGTCCAGATACAAATCTGGTTCCTTCTGATAGATCGCGTAGCAAGCGGTAAGGACAGCGCGGGTGATCGTTCGGGGCCGCCCAACGAGAGGAGACGCAGGCCTTGTAGTACTTCCATACTCCTGGAATATCTTCTTCCAATGATACAGACTCGAGCGGGAGACAACCAAACCGCGCATGATCTCGTCTTCCTCCCAGCCAAGATCCCACAGTCGCAGAGCAGCATCCTTCAAGTTACGACTGATTTTACGGTAAACCATAGCAGGATTGCAAGAAAGGGGGTAGGGATGAGAATAGGCTGTGAGAAGGAGAGAGTTAGATTCAATTGTGAGCTTGCTAGGTTGTCGGCGAAGGCAGAAGCCAAGAGACGCGTTGTTTGGCGACGTGCTGACACTCAAAACATCCAAATGGGGACGAATCTATTTTGGGAAAGAGCGCGAAAAAAAACTCCTGTGTGTCAACCTTTTTAGGAACAGCTGTAAATTACTTGGATGAAATACCTCATCTTGCGGAGTATATCGGATGCGGCGGCCATTGGGGAGGCCAATCTGGTAATTTTGAAGGAATTCGGAAAGAAAATTGTTGAACCTCAAGCGAAACCCATGGAAAGCAGAGTCGTCGGCATGCTCCTGCTCCAGAGTGCCAAAAGAGATGTGTTTGCACTCGGAGCCGACAAGGACATTGCTGACTTGTTCATTCCGATCTCCGGGGGTACAGTCGTCGTCGTCGTCACCGTTCTTCTGCAGCAAAATTCCATCCAGGTCATCGAGTTGGTCTCTAATATTTTTGCAAACCGTACTTCGGTGAATGTGTTTGAGAATCTGAAGGTAGTGGGTCGCAAATTCAGCTAGAGCTGAGAGAGTGGGGGTGTTATAATATTACCTGGGCCTCAACATCCTTGAAGTTGGTTTGGTGGAGGTAAACCTGTCGAGTGAAGCCGTGCATAGACTCATCCGGCTTGGTGCCGTAATTTTTGGTGACACCCTTTCTTTGAATGTCGTCAAAGACATGCAGCTGGGAGTGCATTTTGGGGAAGTTCCAGCTCTTGTCTTCGAAATCGGTACCGACACAGGCCTCGTAATATTCCTGTAGAACAATACTTTAGAAACCCAAAGTACGGAATAACAAGAAAGAAAACTTTAATTAGTTGGCCAAACAACTGCATTTCTGCTCGGCCCTCTTCAATTGTTTCTAAAGTATGCAGTTGGCGCGAAACATGCATGAGGAGTTCCTGAAAGCTTCGGATGCATTGAAGGAGGGTGTTATATCCAGGTTCGGAGGGAGCAGGGATATGGGCCAGTCGCCAGTGGACACAGCGGAGCAACACCGAGGACTTCCGGTAGAAGACCGAAGACTCCGGTATTCCGGAGTAGTAGAGAGACGACCGGAGTAACACAACGCCACAGTACAGAGGACGAGTGCACTACCTGCGCTACCAGAGAGACGAGCGAACACAAGGGGAGTATTCCGGTATTCGGAGACCGGATAGAACCCAGAAGCAACTACAGGACGCAGAAGTAACTCAATAATTAAACTGAAGAACAGGAGTGTAGTCTAGGGATTAAATAGTAAAGTACTCTATTGTAATGGTATAAGGAGATAGATAAGGGACCATGTGGAAATACAATAGAACCTGATCACCTCATGTTGTTGGAGAAGTTGAAGAAGAGATGTAAACCATGTGGTGTTCTATAGCATGTGGAAAGAAGTAGCAACCATATGCTTGACTCCAGACATATGGTAAATCATTCAGTTCGACACATGTTGCAAAGATAACGAGTCACCGAGGACTCCGGTGGTCTCCGGGATTCCGGTAACTCCGGAGGTACCGGAGGCTCCGGAGTGTGAGGCGTTGATTCCGGAATGCTTCCATGATGTGCACGCACGGATATAACAGACACGAACGCGAATGGCGGGTGACGGGGACCTGGATGTGGAACAGGAGTAAGGACAGGGACATAAGGTTAGGGTAGGGCAGGGAACGGGGTGCAAACTGGGGCAATGATGGGGACGAGGACACAGATGCCAAGGCCAGGGGTGGCAGGGGTAGGGAAGGGATGGCCTGGACATAAGCTTAAGGTGAAAGGGCAGGGACGCAGACACGGGCGCAGAAGGTGGGGATGGGGACAGAGACCAGGGGTGTGAGCAGGAAACCCGAACACAAAAGGGTAACAGGGCTTGAACAGGGGTGGGGACACGGATGCGGACACAGATGGGATATACTATAGGGTTAGGGAGGCCAATTTTCAACCTCTTTGAATTTTATTCAGGCCGCAGAATCACTCCAATAAATACCTTTTAGCATTTATTTAATACAAACTGACAAGTACCTGAAGGTACCGTGAATTTATTCACGGGGTTATGCTAGTAGAGCTAGAACCCATGAGTTGTGTGCTACATGGCACATTGTCTGAGATTATTTTAAGCGGACTCCAAGGCAGCTCCGGTGAGTAGGACTTCACAATTTTGCAGTCCACCGTCAGTGGTTCGAAATTTTGAAGCTGTTCAGGCCCACAGCCAAACGGAACGTAGAGCAAAACGGTTGAAGCTGTCATTGGGGTCACGTGACCTCGATATCCGTTCATAAAACACAAGAGAAGGAAAATGGAGGGGAAAAGGAAAGCAAAGAGGGAGAAAAGGATCAAGATTTCAAAACCGTTCAACCCCACAGGCAAACTAAACCAAAAATGGCTGTTTAAGCTTGGGTCACGTGATCTCATCCTACCGCCATAAAAACAGCCTCGAGTGCTGGAGCGAGGCAAACAAAAGAAGAAAGATAAAAGAGGAGGAGAAAGGAAGGGGAGAAGAGAAGCAAGTACACACCAGCAAAAAAAAAAAATTGGATCAAGAGCGAGGAGGATGTCAAGGGCTTATTTGGCAGGACAAGCGACCCGGCTACAGCGAGAGTAACTGTAGCCCACCGCGGTATATGCCTATGACAGCACAGGGACCTACCTGCAGCTCCATCAGAGGACAGGATCGGTGACATGACGGCTGGATAGCCTAGCTGTATTGCGCAGGAACAGTGTTCCCAGCTACCAGAGAGCATGGCAGCAAACACCATGAGTTTGAGGTTTACAAACATACCACAAGGATGGTATGTCCGATCCACCCCAGGGACCCTACCTGCAGCTCCTCATTATCATCATCAATCATTCTATTAAGCTGTATGTAGGCCAGTAATGGCTATGACAGCAGTGCGCTGGTGTGTGATTTTGTATCTATGGTGGCTATTTGGTACGTACTTTTATAGGTAATGGAGAGGGAGAAATATCTAAGCTGTCGCGTCACGGTAAAGTTCTGAGATGTAGGTAATCTAACTAATGGTATCAGGTGTCGCAGTGGGTTTTCGTATCGTATGACCTGCAGCTCCATCAGAGGACAGGATTGGTGTATGCCAGGAGTTCTACTGGTGGTAGAAGAGAGAAGACATTGTGACGTGGCATCACGTAATCTTGTGGCTGTGTTTTGTTGTCATGACAGGACCCATCGCGGGTTGAAATCCGTTATAAAAAGAATGCCATGATCAATGTCTGCCTCGACATAAATAAGAGCAACGAACCCCCTTGTGGGTCTGTTCACGTGGCGGATATCAAGCACCGGCATATATCAAGCAAGATGTCGGCCTGCAGTCGTTCCGCGCTGTACGACATGCATGAAAGCCCTTGCAGTGCAAACAAGTGACATTGAAGTATGCACAAAATAATACACAGAAAAATAACTTACCTTAAGTCGAGGGAGCATTCGTTCCGCGGCGATATCCCATGCCAATCAACCTACCTTGAGCCAGCGGACTGGATGTTTGCAAACCCGGAAAGTGTTGCCGCCTTTGCTGCGTGCCATTAGTTCAGGGGTCATAAGAAAATCACACGGTTCGAATACAGGAACGTACAGGTCCGCGAGCGGTGTCATTCGAGGTCGAGGGCTACTCATCCCGCCGTGGCCGACCAACGGGAAATGGATGTGTCTTGTACTGCCCTTCGATGAAGTGATCTACATAGCAGCAGACAACGAAAGAGGGCGGAGGACGACGAGCAGAGACATTGAGGAACCCAACCACAAAGCGGCCAACGGTGCAAGGGCAGACTAGTCAGCAGGTTCTCTCCAGTGAGTAGCCGAGGCGCGAGGATAAAGAATGACGGATACAGCCAGCCAAAGTCTAGGTACGGCGCTAGAATGAAAGGTTAGGTAAGAGCATTCAACAGCGGCAAGAGGTTCATGTAGCGGGGCCAAGTAATGTGCACACTTCAGAGGGAGACGCCCAGAGAGGCAATAGAGGATGACCAAAAGAAGATAAACGACCGAGAGAAGCATTGGGCAATTCGTGGCTTGAACGTGGGAGGTAAGGCCGCTGAGAATAAAGTAACACACCATCGGCGAGATAGTGGCACCCACACGCGTAAAGCATGCAGAACCGTGATGCAAACACGTGAGACACTGTCCGCATAGTCGAGAACCATTGCAGGCAGTAGAATCGACACAAGCATGGACAGGCGCAAGTAGGAGAGTGGGAAGCGCGCCACAAGTTTAAAATGAGGCGAGAGTCAGGGAAGAATCGCGAGACACGGAACTCAGAAGAGGACCTCCGTGATCCGCATCATCCTTGCACTCGGAGTTCCAGTTTCACTCGTTTGCAGAGAGGACCGCCGACAGTAGAGTATCCAAAGTTCGCCACGCATCGCCGGGAGCCACTGTGTTCGGAAAACGCATAACCATCGAGTGAATAGTCATGAACAGGAGGGCGTCGTTAACGCGCAATCAAACACGAGGTGATTGATGGAAATGAAGGCACATCACCGGCGGAGTCTGGAAATGGCAGGAGCATAATGGCGGGAGTGGTGGCGGCGTAACCAGGGGTGGAATATTCGAAGGCTTGAACGTAGCAGTCCCCGGAAGATGTCAAGCAAAAGCTGCAATTTCGGAGGAATAAGACATTAAACCTAGGACAATACAACACCAATCAAGGTGCCCGACCCAAACTCCCTCCACAGTTGATGCAGGGCGCGCAGCTCCCCGCCGGGCGTCCATGCCAGGGCCGAGGTCCTGTAGCGAGCACAGAGCCAATTACGCTGGCCTGAGAGCAAGTAAGTGCCAACTTGATACCAGCGGCAAAGGGGGTAAAATCAAATGAACGGTGGAGCTTCTTGACGCTGAGCAGCAGAGCATTCTTGCTGTTCTTGAGCAACATGGTGCTAGCAGCGGCGAGTTGATGAATAATCTTGTAGTGGTTGATTTATTTAGTACGTGCTGACCACTTCAACCACCGTGTCGGAGCTAGCACCTCCTATTCACGTCTCTGATAATGTGTGACTCGCCTGGCTCATCGCCTTCAAGTTATCCGCAAGTTTTCTCTTCTCGTCCTACATATCTCGCATGGCATTACCTCCACTGTCACTTTACTCACTGGACCGTTGTTAGACTTTGTTCACCCTCTCCAATTATGATATCACATATCTTATGCCCAAGCTACTTGTACATATATTTTGAGTACAAATATTCTTATCCTCCAAATATTAATTACCTTTCACGCTCTGTGCCTTCATTATCATACTCACACCTCTCTTATCTCACGCAAACATTATTTTCTTCACCCTACTGAAGCGCTTGAAGTGCATGTAGGCGTGAACTTTTAATTCCAGACTAACCCAACCCAATCACTGATCAACAGCGATACCAATTCCAATATCCTCCATAACCAAATCCAACACCAACAACACTTCAGTCGCGCAGGTTCAGGGGGTTCCCTATGAAGGTTGCAAATCCAGTGAATAGCAGCAAGTCCAAATTTATATCCCTAACTCCAATCTCAACCAATAATCCTTCCCGTTCCCGTTCCCGTTCCGTTCCCATACAAAGCCGATCCGTTCCGTTCCGTTGAGAGAGAGAGAGAGAGAGAGAGACCAAATAGAGAATATCACGGGGAGATCCCGCGCGTAAAATTGATTGTCTACCTAGGAAATTACTGGCCTCTTTTATACTACAGATATTTGTTTCTGCCAAACAACTAAATACAACTGTAACTTTAATATTCAATCCTCCTCTCTGCGCCAGTTTCCAGGAAGTTCTGCCTATATCAAGACAAGAACCTGCCCAATTGTGACTGAAACACCAGTTTAATTGTAGTTAACAATGTGCCCCATTGTTCCTCTCCTGCAATTGGGCCGTATTTCCATCCACACCTACTTGCTACGCGTTTCAGGTGCTTGAAACGTGTCTCGTCCATGCCCAGACATGTTTTAAGTACGCGTTTTAAGTACGCATTATTTACACATGTTTGATTTTCATCAAAACGCGTAACATGCGATCCATTGTTCACCGTAGAAAACAATGCGGGCCTCCAAACTCCGCATTGTATCGTCCGAGTGTGGGATTACATTGTCACAAATGCTTATTCCCCAATTCCCAGGGAGCCGCTCCGGTTCCGATCGATATTTGATCCTCCATGAGTTCTGATGTTCTACGAGTTGAAAACTCTAATTTCCGCAATTTCACGCCTAGAAATAATGGCCCCCCCATCACTACTGCCAACGCAAAGAGCCGGAGCGTGTCGGGCATCTCGGACTACACCGGGGATTAAGCTTGGGATGGGCTGGGCACCCATTCTCACGCATACCCTCCCTTAATTGCTTTCTCTTTCGCTTATTACACATATTTCCCCTTTCACCCATGTATACAGTGTGGTGTGTCAATGCAACATGCCAGACCGGAGTTGTCGGCCTTCTCGGACGACGCTACGGTGGCGGGCCCCACTTGTTAACATCTTGCGGGGGGTGTGCTCTCTGTATCTAGTCTTTAGCTGTAAGGATGTCATCCTCACATGTGCATCTTACCAGTAACCTGGTTCTTCACATGTCACTTACTCAGCCACATCCTCTTTTGTATATATAGCCACCATCTACCTTACCTTCTGTACCGCACGAAAACCCCCCGACCTGACCCTCTATGTATTCCTCCTGTTGCTCGTAGCCTGGTGATCTCGCCTCTAGGAATATATTGTGGTCCTGTCAACGTGTGTGTCTCTGTCCCGGTTCGCCCATTAGTGTCTGTCGAGAGAACGACAGCCTTTCATTAGCTTCCGGTTGGTTTGTTCGCCAGAGGTTCACGCTAGCTGAGGCTTTCAATGCACATATATTTGTACTGATAATATTTAAGTAGCTACCGCTGTCATGCTCTCTCCGTCGCACCGCCACCATCCATCTACTGCGCACTGACTCCAAATTTTCCCCTGGCCCTCGGCATTTCACTGCACTTGTACTAACACCCGCCCCCACTGGTTGGGAGATTCAAATTTTTCAGCACAATTTACGGTGAAAAATGTCATTGGGTTTTCAGACATTTTTCAGCAAAAAAAAAGGGTGAAAAATTTAAACATTTTTCACCACAATTCTCAGTAAAATTCAAGGTGAAAAACTTGAAACAAAATTCATAAGAGTTCATGCTAAATTTTCACCATAAATTCCAGTAGTTTTTCAGTCATTTTTCACTGGAAAAGTAGCTGAAAAATTCAAACATTTTTCACCACTATTTCAAGTGAAATTTAAGGTGAAAAATGTGAAACAAAATTCATAAAGTTTTATACCAACTTTTCAGCTCAAATTCACCCAGATTTGAAGCCATAAATGATGGTGAAAAATTCAAAACTTTTTTTACCACAATTTTCAGTGGGAAAATCCATGAAAAATGGCTGAAAAATGTTCAAAGAAAGGTGGTGGAAAACTTGAAACCTGGTTTCACTTTTTTCAGGATTTTTTCACCACCTTTTGCAGGGGAAATATAGGTGAAGAAGTCAAAACAGTTTTCAGACATTTTTCGCCTAGAATTGAACTTGAAATCTGAATTTAAGTTTTCCGTGCTGAAAAATTTGAATCTCCCAACCAGTGCCCGGCACCGGAACAAGTTCACCGTCATTGACGCACAAATTCGGGACACCAGTTCTAATTTTGTTGACTTACCCTTCCGGCTTCCGTGATCAAGGATGAAGGCTGGAAGGTGTTCCGGCGTCGCATCTGGAACATAGCAATACCGCATCACACTTCGCCTGAGATGCTTTGTGATTCATGTCAGTGTCCAAGCAAGCGGTTTGATTCTTGATTGGTGGTCCAGAGTCTCAAGTTGCTTTTAAACTGCAGTTGGACAGTGGGTGTGACAAGACCTACGAAAGTGAAGATTTGTGACAGTCACATCCCACCCACGGTGCTTATTTTTGCCTGATTTCTTGTCCTGTGTGTCGAAACCAATGCCGGTTGAACGAGCCGAAACTAACCCAAAGCGGATAACGGGAATCGCGGATCGAGGACGCGCATCGCCGCCAAGCCTTTCCTCAGCTCTTGCCTTTAACTTGCACGACGCTGAGGTGAGGCTTGTATTATTCTAGCTCATGGACACCTACTTACTGTCTGTAGATAGTGCCTTTGTATTCTAGGTGATAATTAATGAGCTCTTGCCTTTAACTTGCACGACACTGAGATAGTGCCTTTGTATTCTAGCGGCATCCGGTTCTGAGAGGTTACGGGCCCTCGTACGACGCCAGTCTCACTGCGCGACACATCCCGGATACGCTACTGAGCTCAACTGTCTCTGACAGCAAAACCAACGGCCACAGGCACTCGCAAACTCTCGCGAGGCCGTGCCACGTCATCCGCCAGACATGGTGACACAGCAAGCATCTACGACGCCGATTCTCGAAGGTCCAGCAAACTACAGCCTATGGAAGCTTCGCATGGAAGGCGAGTTTGCGCGGGAGAAGGTCTCCCTCATCATCAGCGGGGAGGATACCGCTGCTACGCAAATGGCGGCGGAAACTGCTGCCACCTCGTCTAGCACCGTCTCCGCCATCTACGGTGTTGTCACCACTTCCACCAGTGCCATCCGTGACTCCTTCCGCGTCCGTGATGACAGAGCTCGTGGTATTATCCCTAAATTCATCTCCGACTCTATCCTCGTTTCCGTCGGTCATCTCAAGGGTGCCAAAGAGACTTGGGACTTCATCGTCAATGCCCATGAGAAGGTGAACATCGCAGCGACCGCGTTCTTCACCCTCGTCTCCATGCTCGACACGAAATGGGATGGGACCAGCGACTTTGACAAGCACATCACGAGCATCTGCACCGGGAACCTCCGCCTCACGGGCATGTCCCGCAGGGTCGATGACGAGCTCCAGGCCTGGATCCTGCTCAAGTCCCTTCCAGAGACGGCACGCTGGAGGGTGTTTGTCTCCCAGACGGTCAACCTTGTTCCATCCGGGGGGAAACTCACCCTCTCGGAGACAGAGCAGCGCATCAAAGCGGAAATTGCAAACCCTCTCGTCTCGCCGGCGCCGGAGGCTGCTCTTGCTGCTACCACTGCTTCGAGCTCGAACTACAAGGGCAAGAAGGCTGGTGGTCCAACCAAGACATGCGCCGTCCACGGTCTCTGCTACCATGACACAAAGGACTGCCGCGACTTGAAGCGAAAGGCTGACGATGGAGGTGGAGGCAAAGCCCTCGCCGCAGATGCAGATGAGTCGGGTCACTACGTAACCGCGTTCGGAAACACTGTATCTAAATCCCTTGCCAAACGCATCTCTGCTTATACTGCGAGTGAACTGAGTCTTGTCCGCGCCTTTGCCCGCATCCTCGACACTGGCGCCTCAGCCCACATGGTGCCGATCCTGGAGTGGTTCATTGCAGCGACATTCAAACAGCTCGACCCTCCGAAACGAATACGTTTTGGGGACGAGAGTTTTGCGGAGGCTACTGGGATCGGAGAAATCCAATTCTTGAGCATTGTGAAGGGGGAACAGACCCTCCTCACCCTCACAGACGTCCTCTATGTCCCGTTGTTCCAGGTATCCTTGATATTGGTGCACAGACTCACCGAAAAAGGGAATCTGACTTCTATATTTGGACGAACTGGAGGACGCGCTTTCGACCGAGACGGGAACACCGTGCTGGAAGTTACGCTTCACGCTGGGCTGTACCACATCACCGCAGAACCTGTCGTCCAATCTGAGCATGCGCATGCTGCTGTTGACATCAACATCCTTCATCGCCGAATGGCCCACCTTGGCATGTATAGTCTGGCTCGGATGGTAAAGAAGGGACGATTGGGGGGCATTGATCGAGTCACTGGGAAACCAAAATTCTGTGCAGCTTGTGCTACCGGGAAAATGCGGAAACTCCCGTTCCCGACCGGGCGTCAGCGGGCAACGCGCCCACTTGAGCTCATACATAGCGACGTCGGTGGGCCAGTCACACCGCAATCACGCGATGGTTTCAAGTACTGGATGACCTTCACCGATGACTGCAGTGGTTTCCCCTGGGTGCTCTATCTCAAGAAGAAGAGCGACGCCCAAGCTGCCTTCAACCAGTGGAAGAGCGATGTCAAGGCTTTCTTCGAGGCCGAAGTCGAAGAAATCATCTTCTCGAAAAACTTCATTGACTTTTGGCAGACCGACGGCGGGGGCGAGTACACCTCAACCGCTTGGGAAGCGGAGCTCAAAGCCAGCGGAATCATTCACCGGACAACCGCCGCGGACACGCCAGAGCAAGACGGGGTCAGCGAACGATTAAACCAGACCCTCGTCACAACCGCGCTCACCATGCTTGTCGACTCGACACTTCCGAAAAACTTCTGGAAAGAAGCCATGTCCTGCACAGCCTACATTCTCGGCCGCCGTCCGTACTCCACAAACGAAGGAGTTCCTCCATACCAGACCCTCTTCAAGCGGGTTGTGGATCCAATCCAATTCTGTCCTTTCGGATGTACTGTGTTCGCCCTGATACCAGAGGATCACCGTGTCGGAAAATTCTCCAACCGGGCCTGAGAGTGCATAATGCTGGGATATGGTGACGGTGACGTCGGCGACGGTAAAAAGGCATACCGCCTCCTTGACGTCGAAACAAGGAAGATTTTCCACAGCAGACATGTTCGTTTCGACGAGGAGGGAGTCACCGACACCTCAATATTTGGGGAAGCAAACACGCCAGAGGGCGAGTGGGAGCAAATGTTTTGTCCTGCAAACAAGTCGAATGACGCTTCAGACAGTGGGAGTATTTATGGAGCTGAGCTGGACACCACAGAGTCAGTGGGGGATGACGAGCCAGCCGACGAGGACAATTTTTCTCTTCGGCCAGGGGGGACAGTGCATCCGCTGCACCTTCGCCTGCAACGGCACGACACGAGAAACCATCTCGTATTCCAGTCCCGATACAGCCCACATCCATGTCGGAGCACCTTGCAGCCCGGAGACAAAAACCCCTCGCAGCACAGCCTCCTCCCACAGCTCCACGCCGTGGAACGCGCGACCGAGTCCCATTCGACAGGAACAAAAACCTGATCGAGAAATCCAGCGGATCTCAGCAGCTCCACAAGCTGAAACCAGTCACAGCCCCAGCACCCGACCAACCTGCGCCAGAATCAACACTGCCAGCCTCGCCTCCACTCCAGATTGACGACCTTCCTCAAATTATTGAGGAAGATGCGAACGAGGAAATCAGCGACATCGACAGTGTCTTCTTTGCAGGGATCGCAAACTCTGGTCCAGGCGACACACCTGTGCCGGAAACACTCGCCGAAGCCTTCAGCGGGCCCGACGAGTACCACTGGAGAGCCGCTCTTGCAGAGGAGATGCAAAGCCTTGCCGACAACGACGTCTACGAGGTGGTACCAACACCGACCGGCATAAAGCCCATCACCACCAAGCCTGTAATGCGGGTGAAGCTCGACAGCAACGGTAACCTCGACCGACACAAACTCCGCATTGTTGCCCGCGACTTTGGTCAACAAGGTGGAAATCTCAAGGACACTTTCGCCCCCGTAGCAAACCTTGAGTCCATCCGCATTATCTGCTTGCTGGCCGCGAAGTACGATCTCGAACTTGACCAGATGGATGTCGCCACAGCCTACCTCAATGGCATCCTCGACGGCATATCTACGTCTCCCCGCCTGACGGAATTGGGATAATGGACAGCCACTGCTGGTAGCTGAAGCGGTCGCTGTATGGGTTGAAGGACGCCGGTCGCACCTGGAATCGCACCCTTGACACCAAACTTCTCGCCCTCGGAGCCTACCGACTCGACGCCGAGACTTGCTTGTACGTCTTCAAGGGAAAGAAGGGAGAGATCTGCTATTTGGTGGTCTATGTTGACGACTTACTACTCGCCGCCTCGAGCCGTGCGTACATGAACGAGGTGAAAGCCCTACTGTCGTCCACATTCAAAATGCGCGACCTAGGAGCAGCAACGTTCATTCTCGGAATCGAGATAAAGCGAGATCGACAGAAACGCACCATTTCCCTCTCCCAGACGAAATACCTCGACGCTGTCTTACGTCAATGTGGTATGGCCAACTGCTCCCCATCGAAAACCCCTATGGCAACAACCCCGCGCTTGACTGCTGAAGACCCAGTCGACAACACAACTCTCCTCCAGCTGTGCATCAACGGTGTAACAGTGTCCTACGCCATGGTTGTTGGATCCATTCAGTATGCCGTCCAAGGAACCAGAGCGGACCTAGCTTATCTGGCAGGTGTTCTTGGGCGCTACAGCGCAAACCCCAAAGCATGTCATTGGGAAGCGGTGAAACGAGAGCTGCGATACATCCAGTACACACGCGAACTCGAGCTCCAATTCGATGGCTCCGACATCGCTGGGGATCTCGACTTCCACGGCTTCTCAGACGCAGACTGGTCCGGCGATGAAAACACATCTCGCTCGACATCTGGCTACGCTTTCATATCGGGTCATGGCGCAATTGGCTGGTCCAGCAAGCGACAGAACATGGTTGCCTTGTCGTCAACCGAGTCGGAATACATTGGGCTGTCGAACGCTGGGCAACACCTAGCGTGGCTCAGAACTTTCTTCGCCGAGGTCGGACACCAGCAGAAAGGTCCCACAGAACTCTTCTGTGACAACCAGGCCGCGATTATCCTGTGCAAAGACCCTCAATTTCGAGCACGCACCAAACATATCCAGCGGAAATACCACTTCATTCGCGATGACATTGTTGCCAAAGGCGAAGCCGTTGTCCGCTATGTTTCCACTCACGATATGGTCGCAGACATCATGACAAAGCCATTGTCCAGGGAAAAACACTGGAAGTTCGCGAAAGCGTTGGGTTTGCGGTTCACCTCGAGTGGGAGTGTCGAAACCAATGCCGGTTGAACGAGCCGAAACTAACCCAAAGCGGATAACTGGGATCGCGAATCGAGGACGCGCGTCGCTGCCAAGCCTTTCCTCAGCTCTTGCCTTTAACTTGCACGACGCTGAGGTGAGGCTTGTATTATTCTAGCTCATGGACACCTACTTACTGTCTGTAGATAGTGCCTTTGTATTCTAGGTGATAATTAATGAGCTCTTGCCTTTAACTTGCACGACACTGAGATAGTGCCTTTGTATTCTAGCGGCATCCGGTTCTGAGACCGTGTTGTGGTGAAACATTTCCACCCAGCAGATCTCTGATGTGCTGAAAATCCGCAAATGTCAGAAATCCACAAATGTGGATTGCGGAACGACTGTGTTACGGCATTCGCTTGACAGAACAAATTTTGCTTGCTGTTACAGAGAGAAGCCTGCAAACTGTATGTAATGTTTCCTTACTACAGACCCCGAGGTCAGAACGCTTTGTGTGAAAAATCAGCGGCAACTGAAACTAAGGGAATGAACCCAGCTACAAAGTGCTTGCATACCTCACGTGGAAGGCAAATACCATGCTGATTTATCAAGAACATCAGCGTAAGAATTGTAGCTCTGCGTAGTGTTTGTACCGTTCTTGAATTCAAGTCCTCCTGCTGATTGCGAGTTGGATTGCGCACCTTGAAGGCCATTCCGCCAGCAAACCTATTTTGGGGGTAGATTTTGCAGGAATTTAGGGAAGCGGCATCTCATAATGCTTTGAGTTCCTCTTAAAATGGATATGGGAGAAATGGGATGATGCCAAACAAAGCCAAAGTTATTCTGATTCATTCCGATTTCTTGATGGCATTTAAGTGTATCAAGCGAAGGTGGATTTCGTTATCCTCTTCTCCAATATAGTCCTGAATTCAGGCGGAAAGGTAAGACAATGAGCAATTGGAATTTAATGGCAAAACAGGGATGAAAAGGAAGGAGCCAGGGAGCTGATTCGATCTGAACTTCTGCGTGCAAAGGGCCGAGATCGACTTCAAAAGCTACGGAGGAATATTGAAACAAATTGAACTTCTGGTTTGACCAGACTTGCTAGGCCTTTTTTTTTTTTTGTAAAACCTGAACATAGGGGCGTCGAGCTGCTGATTCCAATTTCTCAACAATTCTGCCCGTAGAGTGCCGGTAGTTTGAGCTGAATGTGAGCTGTCTTAAGGATAAACTCCCACTGGTGGGGAGATTCAAGTTTTTCAGCACAATTTATGGTGAAAAATGTCGTTCGTTTTTAGACATTTTTCACCAAAAAAGTGGGTGAAAAACTCAAATCATTTTCACCATTTTTTACAGCCAGTTGCAGTACCGAAGGCGCGGATCAGAAATTTCTGATTTTCACACATTTTGATGACATTCAAAGAATTCACCGAATCTCAACGAGCTGTGAACATACATGCTCAAAAACTAGGTAGGTTTCGTCTACTAATTCAACCGCAATTAGTGATAGAACTGAAAGTGCGAAATTATATTTATCTACCTGAGCTGAAATTCACCCCACCGGCGGACATCAATCTAGCACAGAAGGGTCAGGGATGCTTCTGCGGGTCTGGAATTTTGAGAAGATATACTGAGGTGCATATGAAACAGTGTAACAGTGCCGGAAGAATTATCCCTGCCCCCAATTGCTTGCTATTGAGCTTTGGATCATTTTGGTAAAGTCAAATGTTCACCGGCTCATAACTCATCGTTTTCGGCCCCTAAATCTACAAGGTAACATGTCAGAACATCGCATATGAGGTGCTAGCAGACTCATCGATTATTGCAGCGCAAGAAACCGCATCTCACACTCTTGCTTCAAGCGCGACGCGACGCGTCGCGTAACTTTGATGTCGCCGGTCACATCAGGCCGCACATCTTTTCACCGCTCCTCACGGTGGATGGCCAACGACAAGTCACTTGCAGCAGCCAGACAAACTCGTCGAGATCGTAGAGACGCTGTTGCGGCTCAAACTAGGGCCCAAGCCGTATCTAAACTCCAAGAATCTCTTGCGTCGAGTCCGCTGCCCTCATCTGTCACTGGTCGCCTAGGCTCTGTGGCCGACTTCGACGACGAAGCTCCTTTGGAGTTTCCGGTATCTGATACCCCGATGGCGCCACCCTCAGAGGACGATTATCCAGATCCAGCTGCTCCGGATACACGTAGCACTGCGTCGAAGCGCAAATCTGACGCGCTGTCCGAGACTTCTGATTCCGTTACTCCTGTCAAGCCTCCCCGAAAGAAGCCGGGTCCGAAGCCCAAGCCAAAACCGACGGCCAGCCTGTCAGATTCCGAGGAGCATGCACCAAAAGCTGCTCCAAAAAAGGCGGCTCCAAAGAAAGCCGGTATGTCGCCGTCTACTATTCCTCTATCTTTCTGAATCCTCGTTGTTAGTACCCCGTAAAAAGAAGAAGAAAGCCGATGAATCTGATTCGGAATCAGTAGAAGTCGTTGAGCCAAGTACACTTTACAACACTCTTTCTGACATTGTATTGACTCTGTGGACAGGTATTGTCTTCATGATTCCCGAGGGAAGTTCTGAGGGAAATCGGCGGGTTTCAGTCACCGCCTCCACATCCTTCGAAGATGTCGTGGAGATTATTCACGAGACAATTGGATGCGTCGGCGTCTCTCGTAAACCGAGCCTCGCATACAGGTTTTCGACATCTAATGCAAAGGAAGCAGAAATCCAGCTCAGTAACGATACCGATTGGGCTGGTCTCGTGACAGATGCTACCGCTAAAATCCGGGCAAAGAAGGACTTGCGGGTTACGATATGTGTTTTGCCTGAGAATGTAAGTCGAACTTGTCATATTGGAGCATCTTCTTCATACTTCACAGTACATGTTCTCGATCCGCGCGAAAAACAAGAAGAAGCCGGCTGCGACCAAGAGTAAAAAGAAGGGCCCAATGACTGCATTAGATCTCGACAACGACGAATCGGAGCCGGACGAGGAAGACGACCGCGGCATTGTAGACGAGGAGCGAAAGGCGATGGCTGATCTAGATTCTGAATACCGTAAATGCGCCCGGTGCGGCCCTACACTGCTCTGCAAGGTTGACCGAGGTGGGAAGCATGTTCATTTGACGTTCCCGCAGCGTCGCGCATGGGCGGTAAGCCTGGTGAGTGTTCTACTCTTTCGTTTGAACCCTCCTAAACCCCGTCTGCAGGCGGTTGGGACACACAACGTGACTAAGAGTACCCCCCCAAAATCGGAATTATTTAGCATGTTCCATAGGAAGGTCGACGGGAATGCCGGCCCTCCGCCTCCTCCTGTTGCGGCGCCGTTCCCACCTCATCCTGCATTCCCGTGGTACCCGCCTATGCCCCCTGCCGCGTATGGCATGCCTGGATTCCCCGGCTATCCACAGACACCAGTTGCCCCAGCTGCACCCCCTGCACGCGCTCTCCCGCCTGTGCTCTCCAGCGATCCGGCCGATGATTTTGCTCCCTCGTATCCCTCCATTACAGACTTTATCGAGACGCTCATCGCCAAAACTCCGCAGCGCCATTCTCTTCGAGAAGTTGCGGAAACCTTTGATTCACTTCACTTCTTTGACATCAACGAGATTGTACATCTAACCGCGAACGATTTGGGTGACACAAAATTTGGAGGCGTCATCCTCGGTGATGCACAGTTCCTTGTGAAGGAGGTGGCGAAGGAAGTCAAGCGGCTTGAGAAGGTGGCGAAGCGTGCTCGTTACCAGTAGTATCAGTTTACCTGTGACCAAAAGTGCTTCGTGCGCAAATGCTGATTCAATGCAATAATTGTCTACAAATATCCGGAGTGATGAAACCATCCTCGCGAGGCCTCTGCGGTAACCTGGGCCATTGCGTTGTACAAATATACGTACGGAGCCGCCTTGTCATCGCCCTCACAGATCCTCCGAAATTCCTGGCCATGCCGGCGAATGTAGTGCTTGATCCATGAGAAGT
The DNA here is from genome assembly GCA_029378385.1 of Mycena metata. Classification (NCBI taxonomy): domain Eukaryota; kingdom Fungi; phylum Basidiomycota; class Agaricomycetes; order Agaricales; family Mycenaceae; genus Mycena; species Mycena metata. Next base: position 37,155 of record JARKIB010000297.1, read on the forward strand.
ACTCCTCAATGGGATTGAGGTCGGGTGAATAGGGAGGAAGGTAAAGAAGTTTTATTCCTCTGCAAGAATGTAAGCTGCAAGTCGGCAATTAGTGGGCAGGACATACTTGGCAGTGCACATCTCCTCGACGGCCTCAACATGATGGATCCGGCAGTTATCCAGGATTAGCACACTCCTTGGCCCCGGATATGGGTTCATGACTTCCAGAAGACCCTCGAGCCATTCTACAAACTGTTCGCCATTATATCCACCGATCTTGACGTGCGTGTAGATGATGCCGTCGATTGTGATTGCGGGGAGGAGTGAATACCTATGAAAAAGGTCAGCATCAATAGCAAGAGAGGGGAAGCCTCGTACCGAGTGCCCCGTACAAAGTTGCAGGCCTTACGAGCCCGCGTACCAACGTACGACCAACCGTTGTCCCGGTAGGTTGTAAATAGATTCACGGCGGCCTCGTCGGCTGTAACAAGATATTCTGGCGGGTACTGACCAACTTCAAAGCCATAGTTGCGACGAGATGCTTCACATCGCTCAGCCGCGGGTTTAGACAGCTATAGAAAGAGTGAAGCAGCATCGACAATAGCTAGGGAAAAACACACCTTTTTCGACGTCATTCCTAGTCGTTTGAGTGTGCGGGAGATGGTACACAGTGAAACCTCAACACCATGAAGGATTGAGAGCTGATCCTGGATTTCATCGAGATATAGATCAGGGGAATGCTCAAGGAGTCCGAGCATCATCTAATGATGTGTGAGTGCCAGAATAAGCTGCCTAGGGAATACACACATCCACGGTGTCGCGAGTCATTAGAGGGGACCTCCCGGCACGTGTACGATCCCTGGCCACCTCGCCAATTTCGTTCCATACCTGCCGCACGCGTTGGACGACGCGCAAGGGCATGTCCAGCAAAACTGAGATCTGTGTGGATGTCATGCCTAGAGTTTGTGACAGATGAATGACACGACGCTTGAGGTCGCGCGAATACGACTGCCTGAGGGGCGCGGCTCGCTTTCTTCGGGCCATAGCGATGAGCTGGCGTCGGGAGAGGAAGAAAAGACCTACGCGGCCTGATGTGACCGGCGACATCAAAGTTACGCGACGTGTCGCGTCGCGCTTGAAGCAAGAGTGTGAGATGCGGTTTCTTGCGCTGCAATAATCGGTGAGTCTGCTAGCACCTCATATGCGATGTTCTGACATGTTACCTTGTAGATTTAGGGGCCGAAAACGATGAGTTATGAGCCGGTGAACATTTGACTTTACCAAAATGATCCAAAGCTCAATAGCAAGCAATTGGGGGCAGGGATAATTCTTCCGGCACTGTTACACTGTTTCATATGCACCTCAGTACATCCTCTCAAAATTCCAGACCCGCAGAAGCATCCCTGACCCTTCTGTGCTAGATTGATGTCCGCCGGTGGGGTGAATTTCAGCTCAGGTAGATAAATATAATTTCACACTTTCAGTTCTATCACTAATTGCGGTTGAATTAGTAGACGAAACCTACCTAGTTTTTGAGCATGTATGTTCACAGCTCGTTGAGATTCGGTGAATTCTTTGAATGTCATCAAAATGTGTGAAAATCAGAAATTTCTGATCCGCGCCTTCGGTACTGCAACTGGCTGTAAGCTCGAGGTAAAAAATTCAAAAGAAAGGCAAAACATGGTGAAAAAGGTTTGAATTTTCCACCTACTTTTTCGGTGAAAAATGTCTAAAAAACAAACAACGTTTCTCACCATAAATTGTGCTGAAAAGTTTGAATCTCCCACCCAGTGTCCAAGAAAGAATAACATGAATCTCAGTGGAACGGCGGTCTTGATCATCAATCATTGCCTCCCCTAAGAATATGCAAGCCTTCAACGATCAGCAGATTGAGCAAAGCCGAGTGCTTGCCGGGATGCCGAGAGATGTACACAGCAGGGATGCCGAGATGCCGATGTCCCCGGCACACACACAGGAAACATCATAGACCGTACCTGCTCTTTGAATTCCACCGCCGTTGGGTGTATTGATGTCGGCAGTGTCAGTGGAGTCTGGATTCAGTGAGTCGAAGTGCTATGTTCTCGCGTGAGCTACAGGTTCAGCAGAAAGCTGGAGGTATGATTGGAGGGTTAGTAAAGAAATCAGTAAAGAAAATACATGTTTTCAGTGCTGGATTTTTGGATGGTAATCAGTGACTCGAACCCCACTTTGAAATACAAATCAATTGGACACAGGGGCTAAATTTTCAATTTTCATCTACATCTGCAGGTAGCAGCAACTGATACCATTTAGCTGAACCCGAAGACGAATGCAGTAATTTAAACAGGCTTGAGGGTAGTTATGAGTGGTAGCTATGAGATTTGCAAAACAAATAGAGCCATTCATTGTCTTCTGGGACAGGACACAAGTAACTAATTGTGTATGAAGCGGACCAGGGGGTGTTTCGCATTTTTGTTATCGCGCATCCACTGAAAGCCATCTGCAATGCTGTTAGCAAGAAATGGCAGTGGCCAAACACAACCTACTGAAGTGTACAAAGCGAAGACACCGAAGACCTTCCCAGATACTGATGATCAGGTCGTCCTCCTCCTGCTCTCCAGGTGACCTGCTAGTAGCACCGAGGTCCGAATTAATGTGCAGCCAGGACAGGCTCTTGGCAGTAGAGAGAGTGTTGGCAATTCACAGTGCCTGGTCCTACAGCAGTATTATGTCACGGCAGTAAGGAAGAAGAAAAGGAACTCACCATTTCAATTCTTTGATTGCTGTGAGGTGACCCGCTTTCCATAATTGTGAGGTTGTGCACGTCGGGATATAAGGCAACCGTAGCAGAGATCAGCTCCTCTGCACTGACGTGATCTGTCCGCATCCAGAACGACTTGACCGTAGGGGCCATAGCTGCCGCTGGGGCCAAAATTGCTGGGACATCCTGGTCCATGCCAACCCAGATGCATGACGCGAAGGCTCGGGGCATGGAGAACGGGGAGGAGGTGCGCGGTGCCATCATAGTACTGCAACTCAGGAAGATGAAGCTGAGCAAAGGGCTGGAGGTTTGGGTCGTATCCAAGATGGAGAGAATCGAGCCTGAGGGTGAGAGAGTTCAGGGCAGGATGCAGGGCGATAAAGGGCTCGATATGCGGTGCGCTTGTCGGACAGAAATACATGGAGAGAGACTGAAGTCTAGGTAAGTGAACTGTGCGCAAGAGAGTTATCAGTGGGAGCATTTTCTCCGGCCGCTCAAGCTGTAGCTTCCTGAGGTTGATCATTCGCGATGAGATCATCCACCCGATGGCAGTGAGATAGGCTGGCCTCAGTGGGCTGCAGTCATGTCAGTCAAAGTTGAATACAATAGTGATCAACATACGGGGAGAAATCCAGCTCGAGTGAGAACGTTTTGATGTGTTCCAGGTGCTCGTAGGGCCGGGGTCCACTGGAGTTTGAATTCACAAAGCGTTCCAGCTGCTCGTCAATAAGCAGTGAGACGCAGGCGTATAGGTGGCGGGTTGCCAGCGTATGGCAGAGGTTTGATGTTCGAGAGATCTGGACAAGCTCGGGGATCTTTTGCAAAGACACTATCTCATTGAGTGTCTCCGTAGGGAGTTTGAGCAATAGCGGGAAGCTGGTGAGTGCCATTGACACAGACCCCTGAAAAACAGAGGAGCTAATTATACCGCTGGAGCAGATGGTCTGGTTCGGCCTTACCTCACGGCATCATATTCCGTGTAGATGCTTCTTGATTCACGTTAGTGTTCAAGCGAGTGGTTTGATTTCCAAATAACGTTACAGTGTATGGTGTACGGCATTCCGATGCGAGTTCTCGCGAAGTGTACTGATACTAGCCTTGATTGGCGGTAGAGGGTCTCAAGCGGCCTGTAAACTGCAGTTGGACTGTGGGTGTGACCAAACCTACGAAAATGAAAATTTGTGACAGTCACATCCAGCAGAGTCCTTACTGTTTCTGCTTCCTCCTCTTCGTGTATTCCGGCCTGAGTCCTTTCAGGAGGAACCCAGCATTGTGGTGAAACATTTCCACCAAGCGGATCTCTGATGTGCTGAAAATCCACAAATGTCAGAAATCCACATATGTGGATTTCGTAACTATGTATGGGTTGATCATAACGCCGAGCTTAGCCTAGATGCGTGGAAACTGTGATGTTCTATTGGAGCTCCCACGGTGCATGAGCTTGATGCGGGCCGGATCCTTTACCACATGGGACCGGAACCACGGGAACAGAATAAAAAACTGTAGCAGGGTTCCAGACATGCCGCATGGTTGTTATGTCGCTGAGCCAAGAGGGAAGGAGTATGAGGAATATCCGATCATATGACCAGAGCCGGACCAAGCCGATACTCTAAGATGAACAGATGTCTAGATCAGCCCTTCTCGGAACACCACAACTCAGCAAGGGTGACCGATTGACTGGCCTCGGGCTGCGAGATGGGAATGTGTCCGATACCAAGGTCCGAGCAGTACTAGCTCAAAGATGGCGACGGGACACGGATAGCCTAAACCGGAGATGCAAGGGCAGTTACCGGTGTTATTGGTTAGTACTCTGGCGTAGGTCCGGGACAGACCGGAGCGATCAATGATGATGACGAGCCGGAGTGAACTAGAGGCATATCCAGGAAGCAGGAGACAACCCGGAGTCGTACCGCAGTTGTTGGTATGGCTGAGCGAGAACTCCAGAGACGTGACCGAAGGTCCGGGGACGCGACCAAAGAGCGAAGGTGAACGGAGTCCCGGAGAGAACCAGAGCGAGACGGGAGCAAGGCCATAACGAGGGAGAAGTCAAGAGGCAATGAACAAGAGCCTCAGGAGACGATTGAGATGGTTGGCAACAGTCTATGAAGAGAAAACATGGAAACAACATTAATTTTCCGGATAGTTTACAGGAAGTAAAGTACCGGTATAAATACTAGAGTCAGGTAATTAGGACAGAAGGAAATAAGTAACATGAGGCAGAGTATGCCGTGTGGAAGAAGAGACTACCTTGTGGCAGAATAGGTCAAGTGAGTATGAAGAATAATAGAAAGTGAATAAAGAAGAAAGGCAAAGCATATGGTTAGATAGATAGATAGATGGATAGAAGAATGATAAGATGATAATGTGAAGATACCTGCCTTGAAGAAGCGATGTAGAATGATGGAAGTGTGATGAGAAGGCGCAGCATGTGAGAAGAAAATAAGGAGAAGTGATGTGGGTGTTGAAACAATAGAAGAGAAGTGATAAGGAACGGATAAATGGATAAGGAGTGAATAGGCATGATACCACATGATCCAGACAAGAGTCCGATGTCTCCGGTGACTCTGGATTTCGGAGAGATGTCTAAAGTGACCGGAGCGTGAGCGGGAGTGTAGTTTAAGACGGGGGAGGGCGAGAGGGAGAGCGACAGGCGGCGAGCAGAAAAACTGTAGTGATTTACCCCTACATACGTACAGCGGATGTATCATACAAGCGCCAGGCCGAAAATGGGCGAAAAGAAGTGCCTTCCTAAAGAGGCAGGTCCTTGGTTCGGCCATCGTTCCCACCTTGTTGAACAAGGTGAGCACTAAAGCTCCGCCGTTGAAATGGATCTGGTCTTCGACATACTTATACCGCAAACCCTCATCGCACGCTGCAATCAATGGTAACTGTTGAGATTTTCCTGAAGTTGAATCTTCATATCCATTGAGGTTCCGCATCAACACCAAAAGATCAACACTTTTCTTTCGCCACTCTTGGCCTTGCAAGACAAACTCGCCGTTTCGGACACCGACAGTCACACCCTTCGAAATCCCCGCAAACGTTGGCGGACATTCGATGATAGGCCCCATCAGTGTCAAATTTGGCTAAACTTTGTGGACCACAGCAATACTACTGTTAAGAGGGAAGGGTCAGTCACACTGTTTGGACGCCAGCAGAAATATATAGCAGTGTTAGGTAGAAAAGGAAAGGGCCGGATGGTAGGGAAGATTCGCGGACAGGTCATTTCCAGTTACTGACGTAGTCAGATAAATCCTTCTTCAAAGGCAGTCGCCTGGCCTGCAGGATCTTCGTTATGATCCCTTTATCCTTGCTGGAGAAACTGGAGCCTGCTAGTAGAGTCGAAATCTTGTCGAAGAGATTGTCTATCAACTCCTTGGCAGCCTCGACCGTGGGGTCAGCAGCCTTGACCTCAGCTGCGGCAGGCTCAATCTCAGCAGACTTGCGTGATGATGGTATCTGCTCCGAGATCGATGGGAAAGCCTTCACCCCTGGTATCTACCGCTTGCTAGGTGCATACAGAGCACTAGAGTTCCGAATTGGGCCTGTAGAGATGTGAACATAACACATTGCTGAGGGAGATATAAATTTACTCTCCAAGCTTGGGCTCGATTCTTGGTGGTAGCGTGGCTGCCAACAGCAGTGAAGCTTGTTGAGAGCTTGAACACATGGTCCATGACACCCGTCTAAGCAAAGTTTGTCGAGGCATGCCAAGAGTACGCCGAGGCGTGAGTGTATGTCCGGTTGGAACCTGGGCCTTCTTGCAAGGAATTTGCTCCAGCTCATAGAACCAGATTGCAAAGGTCAATGGTAACAACCACATCGAGCGCCCAAAAAATTCCCACAAGGGACCAGGAGGCTGTCAGGGACAGTGTACGTGACCAAGTGTCGGCCGCGTATTTGAGTGGCTGTGCTTAAGAATCTCGCCGGGTATGACTCTAAAGAATCTCGCTGGGTATGACTCTTCAATCATCTTGATTAGCAGCTTCTCGCCAGTGAGGGTGCTTTTGATGCTCAGCATCTTCACAAAGCGCTCCCTAAGAGCCGGGATCGCAAGAACCCAGGGAAGGAGTATTAGCTCCGGGAGGGTAACTTTCGGTATGTCTTTCCCTTTCCGAGGCGCCGTTGACAGGTGGAAGCTCTGTCGCATGGCATGTGAGACTGTTGCAAGAGGAAAGTTTTTTAACAAATTTTTGTTTATCGTCTTCTGCAGGATCTCGCTAACGAGGTCACCAGAAGACAGTTGCGCGAGCGGGTAGTCCGCAGAAGATGGTTGCAGGAAGCTCTGCGCCATAGCATGGTAGCATGTTTGGGATACTCAGGAGATCGAGCTGGTGCTCAGCAGAGCTTTGCGGTTGTTCTCATCTAAAAGATTCAGGGCCTGGGAGGCATAGGTGAGAAAATCCTATTACACTGAAATATGTACATACTTTCGTTAGCCCATGATCAGGGGCCCCTTCGATATCCCAGCGGTAGGCTTCCTCCTCAGGGTCTTTGTTGTCCTCCCAGTTGTCAGGTTGATTTTGCATGGGGATATGACAAGGGCTATGACTCTGCACTGGTGTCAAGGAGGACAAAGTTCCAACTTCGTAGCGAGGCTGTGCAAGGCAGGGCTCACAGATCGGATCTGCAGTCCGGTTTGAAGTAACCTTCGCACCAGTCACCAGTTCTTGCTCAAGATCTTCTTAACATCGGAATGGTGACCCAAGTGATGATGCAAGAGACTGATAAGTATCTAGAGGCAAAGTTCCGACTGCAAGAGCTGAACCAGAAGGAGAATCAACCACCTCTCTTACATATGCCTGGTTCCTCTCATCAATATCTGCTTCAAACAGCAAAGCACCGTCTCGAGTGAAAGAGATGAGTGATCCCTCCATGAGAACAGAGTAGCCATGCACGCGAGATAAATAAGTACTAGAGATGAGATTGTGTGAAAGTTGAGGAACATATAGGACATTTGTAAGGAGAAGATGGCGGCCACTATGTCCGTGTATATGTGGTCTAAGCAGTACTTTCCCCACCAACTCGGAGTAGACAATAACTCTGCAACTGAGATTGGAACCCTGTGTGGGCGGGCATTCAACAAGCGCTCACGATGAGGGGTCATGTGCAAAGTGGTGCCAGAGTCTGAATTCCAATGTTGGTCAGCAAGTGGTGAATCAGAGTGAGCGAGAAGACTTGCATTAGGCGCAACATAAGACTATGCCCCCGCAGGACGCGGTTTTCCAATGAGGTCCAAGAACTTGAAGCATTGGAGGAGCATGTGGCCTGTCCTGCCGCAAGCTGCACACTTTTTAGCAGGCAGCGGAGGAGCAGCAAGAGCAACAGCAGGGGATGAGGGTGGATTCGAGGAAGGGATGGTTGTGGCAATGGTGCTTTGAGGACCGAGTAGTTCGGGTCATCAGGAAGGGCTGAACCACTGCTTGCAGTTCCTCATCGGCATTCTCCAGAGTAAAGGTCATAGTAGGCCTAGACTCCTTCAAAAGATGGATAGCAGATGAAACATGACCAGTGAGGGACAAGAGTGTCTCATCCTCCCTGAGATGGATGGAGGTGAGTGTTTTATAGGCATTGAAGCGAGCTCCAGCCTTTCTTGGAGCCAAGAGTGACTCCAAGTGGTCCCACAAAGCTTTAGGGTCGTCCTCAAACTGCTTGACAAGGGGCTTAACATCTTTGGACAGCATGCCCCAGAGGATGCCAGCACACTTCTTATTGGCCACAGCATCCGTAGACGCTGCGAGACAGCAGCCAAACACCTCTCCTTGCGTCGCAAGTAGGCTTTAGCATCGCTTGTCCACTCTGTAAAGAACGTCTCTTTCGAGAGTATAGGGATAGTAGAGTGACTGTTTGAGTCGGACATAATGCACCCAATTGTGTGTGTGAAGAAAAGGTAGGTAATAAAAGAGTCCATGGAGAGATGTAAGTATGTAAAAGCTAATTCTACTGGGTCCTAACCCTAGAACCAACGGGTTGACTACCGTTTGTTGTCTGGTGGATCAAAGACTACCTCGCAAAAGAGGATTCGTCCCAACAGTTGGTGTTCCTATTTACAAAGCTCACACACACAGAAAGAGCAGGATGGATGAGAATCTCAGATGAAGACTTCAAAGGCCGGGGCCCATAACCTGTTGTTGCACAAAAGAACGGTTGGACTGAGAATCGAACTCAGGACCTTCTCATATCATGTGAGATGCTCTAACCCGAAGGTTAACCACTGAGCTATCCAGCCGACATGTGTGAAGGGAACTCCCAGAAGGACCTTCAACAGTCAAGTGGAACTTTATCAACAGATTTGCATCTGTCTTTGCCTCCACAACATTCAACCTGGGCCCCTGCACAGTACCATTCCCCTACTACGACGGGCGCAACCTTCTGTGGGGTTGATGTGGTCACCGTGTTGGGCTGGTTCAACCCCAAGCGCGGTGGCCATTTGATCCTGTGGGACTTGGGTCTGGTGATCAAATTTCCGCCCGGCGCAAGTATTCTCTTCCCCTCCGTGCTGATTCAGCATTCAAATGTCAAAATTGCTCAGGGTGAGACACACTTTTCCTTCACTTAATTCTCCAGCACCGGCTTGTTTCGTTGGGTTCCCAATGGCGGGATGACGGATGTTGACACGGAGACTGCCATTCAGGGAGATCATGCAGAGCAGGAGGCACGTTGGGAGGCCACCAACACTCGACCTCAGTGTGGAATTGATAGCTATGGTCATTACCCATAATTTATAGAATTATCTCTGTTTCACCTCCACTCAGTTTTAATCACTGTGGAATTCAACTTAGATTAAAGTTTTATACGCTGAGGCGCGCACACATACAATACGGAGTCGAATTACTTGCCTCTAGGGTCTTACTATCAAGTTCGTGCAGTCTGCATTCGAGGGTAAGAGCCTGTCTTTGGTTCATGGGTGAACCCGAACAAGCTAACTTACAGCTGATTCCAAAAGTAATGGGAATAATGATTTTCTTCAGAGCGCTTCCATTGAGGTGCGCTGTTATGTCGCTGAGCCAAGAGGGAAGGAGTATGAGGAATATCCGATCATATGACCAGAGCCGGACCAAGCCGATACTCGGAGATGAACAGATGTCTAGATCAGCCCTTCTCGGAACACCACAACTTAGCAAGGGTGACTGATTGACTGGCCTCGGGCTGCAAGATGGGAATGTGTCCAATACCAAGGTCCGAGCACTACTAGCTCAAAGATGGTGACGAGACACAGATAGCCTAGACCGGAGATGCAAGGGCAATCACCGGTATAGTTGATTAGTCGTCCGGTGTAGGTCCGGTACGGATCGGAGCGATCAGCAAGAAGGAGCGAGCCGGAGCGGACCAGAGGCATATCCAAGAAGCAGGAGACAACCCAGAGTCGTACCACAGTTGTTGGTATGGCAGAGTGAGAACTCCGGAGACGTGACCGAAGAGCGAAGGTGACCGAACCGGCGCCGAGGCTTCGGTCAGAAATTTCAGAAGAGAAACCCCAACTCGTACCACAATTGTGGCACGTTAATTTGTAAAAACGCCATCATCCAGTTCCTCTTAAATAAAACACCTACCTCGCAGTCATCGCCTCACCACCTTGCCTCGATCCTGCTTTGATAATGCCTGAAGTTCGTTCCATCCCCCCTCCTTCCCTGACAGCTTTGCTAAATTACATGCAGGGAAATGAGCGCAAGACAGTTGTGTGTCGCCTCAATCTTACTGTATCTTATTCGCAACTGACCACTCTGATTTCAGCAAAGCCGCCGCTTGACTGGTGCCCAATCTGCACAAACTACTGCCCCCGTGCTCGAACCACTAGATGATCCCACTCACACGAGCCTCCTACAGCTAATGCACACCACATTCTCTCTCCTTCACTTCATCCAGGAGCACGACCGTTCCTCACGCCTGCCGAGTCCCTATGTACCATCGACCACAGAACCCACAACGCCACATCTCCAGCCTCGTTAGTCTCTGTTCGAGCGGTGTATGTGATTCAATTTTATTGTGTTCCACATGAGCCTGTTTTTCTCAAAAACAGCGAGGGATGATAGACCTATGCACCCAGCCTGAGTCGAACGGGAGTCTGCAAGAATGGCTCGAAAGGCACCTATTATGTGCAGAGGCACCCTGTGTGCAGAGGCACCCCGTGTGCTCCAGGTACTTTTTTAACTTGTCCCATTCCTCCTTTTGTTAAACATTAACATACTACAGCAACACGCCTCAAGGCTACAGTTTACAACCCCAACTGAGTCTTGAGTTTTCACCCTGGTCCCTCCCCTCTAGTAATTTACTATAGTGATGTTCAAACACGAAAATATTCAAATGGCTCAGAAACCTCTTTCTACGCAAACTCCACACCCCAAGCCCGAGGGGAACCGCCAGTCTGCTACAAAGGCCTTGTCTCCATTTCATAGTCTCCAACCAACCCTCATGAAAAAGGACGTTCAGAATTTAATAATGGAGCAAGCCTGAGTTGAACTGGCGGCGTTCCCATAGTTGGTATTTGCCACGCACCTGCAAACCATTTCGCTTGGGGCACTTGGTTGTGCCATAGGGTCCGCCACTGTACACCGTGGACTGCAGGGGCCATCTCCAACCCCACAAACAATGGTCAGGAAAAAGGATGTAGAGAATCTGATTAGAGCGAGCCCGAGTTGAACGGGCGGGTTGCCATACCTGGTATTTAAACTCCACTTCCACCTGCGAACCATTCGCATTGGCGCTTCGTCGGATCTTTTGTGGTTGAGGTTACGCACCGCCCCCAGGGAACGTATCAATCCAAGGAAATTAAATAAGTGTGCGCGGGATATAAATGATACCCACAGTATCAAATCGTTCAGGTCGAGGTCCTCGGGAGAGAAGGAACCTACCTATTTACTTCAACAGCGTCTATAAATGCTCAGGAACGATGTTTTACATTCCGAGCATACTCAAACAAAATCAGCTGCTGAAGTAAACGGACACCTCTGATGGGGACCGTAATTATCTGCTACAGATTCAAGTTGGTTAGTTTAACAAGACATTACCGACAACTGCCCTTGAGAGTCTGGCTACCGAGCCTTCAAGCCTGGAGAGGACTAGGTGTTGATTGAGGTGATTGGGCCTTGATCCACATGGCACCGCCCTCAGTGGGTGTGTTGAAGTTCTGGGAGGGATATCTTCTAACCAGGACGTCGCAGCGAGGTTGGATGGTGACACCTGGATCAACCCGAGCAGTCCGGGTGTCTGGCGCACAGTTTATTAAACAGCCTAATGCCAAGGGGCAACCAACTCACATCGTATTCCAGAGCGATATACAGTCCGTAACAAGTCTATTGAACGTTCGGCCTAGCTACTCTGGAAAATAGGGTTAGAACGAATCTCAAATAGAGTGAGAAAGACTACATACTTATTTACAGGTTCGCCCAGCACTTCCAGCCAAAACTCGATAATCCCACAAAGTCCGTCGATCCCCCCCGCTGCTGCGACCGAAAAGAACTCTTTGTGCCTCACGCTGCACCCGGGGCACGGATAGGCGGGATCCCGGCGCTGAGCATCCGCAGCGACAAGTGGACGAGGTGTTCTGCCCCGCGTTTCAAGACTAGAAAAGACGAAAGAACTGAAGACTTACCGAGGCGCTTCACATTGGTGCTCGTATACTTGAATTTCCAGTCGAAGTCGACGCCGTGGCAGGTGTCCTGATACTCCTGTTGGCGGCGGGGGGTGTTGCTGGAGTATCCGGCCTTGATCTCCACCGCGTCGACGTCGGTCTGGAGGTTGGCGTCGTATACCTGGATGCGTCGAAAAACCGTGTAGAGATCGCCACGGAGATCCTTGTAGTAGCTTTGGCGCACATGCACTAGGCATTGCTCCGCCAGATTGGGCATCTGGGAGCTGGGCAGTTGATAATAGACAAGTAAGCAATACGCGGGAGACACTCACATTTTACGAAGCTGTTTAATGCGTTCCCGTTCAGCCGCGCTGTCATGCTGGGTAGGCCTGCCAACCGTCTAGTCAGGTCTATCTATACGGCAAAGAAACTTACATGGCAGTTAGAGGAAGACTGGTGTAGCAGAAGCTAAGTTGTCTGTAGCCAGTAATTTGTATCAATACCATAAAAGAAAAATTTGCAGCACAGCCACCTCGATATGTCTTGCTCTTCTACCACCATGACCACCTTCGACCTCACTGCAAAGATTGAGTTGAACCTCGTATTAAGCGCTGAAATCGAGGACAAAATCAAGAAAAACAAGGCCAATGCCACCCACAATCCATCGACCCCCGAGGTGCTCGCGGTGAAGCGCTACTTGGACTCACGCTGCCAAGCCGAGGAGAAAGACGAGGACGGCGAGGACGAGTCCGCCAAGCTTGTCAAGCGCCGACGCAAGAGCACGGGGAGTCAACACAAGAAGGCCAAGGTGTGTTGTTGCCCTGTACTCTTTTGTCCAAACTCACACCATGTAGGGCTCTGACGGCAAAGCGAAACCGCCCGCAGAGCTGGACGCAGAGACCGATGCACGCGTCACACTCATCCTTCCTACCACTGATACCCTCCTCCGCGAACTCACGCCCGACAAGCTCGTCGCCCTGATCCGGAACGACGGTGACCTCAACACCCCCGCTCAGCAGGACCGTTATATCAGGGAAATGATGTGTGGCTTCTCGAAACATGACAACACAACCTGGGTTCGTTATCAACTCTTGTTTCCCGTCCTCTGCCGACTTTGCGTTAGATTGTCTTTCTGCAAAAATATGCCATGCACTCACGCCAAAAAATTGGTATCGCTGCCGCCGCCGCAGTGCCCGGAGCCGAGCGCACCCTCCTCCAAAACGAGAGTGTCAGTGTATACACCAACTTTCTCTGTCCTTGCTCACTCTTCCCAAAGCTCATTCAATCGCTCATCAGCAGCATCAGTGCCGACAATTATGTTGGGTCTCGTGCTGCCCTCGGTGAGGCTGTAGTCCACCAGGCGGCCTGGAACGCGCTCAGTACCAAGGACCGAGCTGTTTATCGAGCAAAACCCGGGTACCTGGACCGCGTTGGTGTTCCACGAAGCCAAAATCAAATCACTGAAGCGCCACAGCTCACGTGCGACCGAATTCAGCTAGTATAAATGCAACTCGCACGAGCCACTCCAACGTGTGCGGAACCAACTGGCAAACTTTGTCAATGTCGTACATTTACTCCAATGCTCTATCAATTTGTGCTAACTGGGCCCAGTTCGGTGTTGCTGCTCTTATCCACCTAGCCACCTCTCTGGACAACCTTGGTCGGGGCGCTCCCGCCTTGTCTCGTATCAGTATCAGGCTCCAGCACGCGCTAAAGCAACGTCCACAGCTTTGCAAGCTGATCGAAGCCCGCCAAGAGGCCAACGTCACCGTCCTAGGCGATTTTTTGCGTGGGAAGGTTGATGGCGAGGAGAAGGATAATGTCTGACAATATGTCCATTACCCGTCTGGGTGTATGCAGGTCCATAATTATTAAGATGTATTTGTATATGCAAATGCTCAGATAGCCGGCTTGTCACCTGTCACATCACGGTTACACCGTGATCCCCATGGAAAACACCGACACAGAAACCTATAGTTGAACGCTATCCTTCGTGACTCGCAGTGCAGTCAACATAATTTTGGCACATTTTATATTGTGTTACATCCAAGAGACTTCTCCAACTACCTTTTCCAACTCGCGAATCATTTCCTCGTCCGACTCGCGCTGCTCGAACTGCAATACCACCGTCCCAAGACGCTCCTTCCCCATCCCAAGTCTCTGCTCCGCATACTGCGTTACCGAACCAACCGTCTCTCCGCCTCGCACACCAGTGCATCCACAAACACCGAACCTCCTTTTCCCACCACCAGCCGCTCCACCACCAAGAACTGCCTCAGCATGCGCTGCACGGGCCAGTCCGCAACTATTCCCCTGCACTCCCCCAATGCGACCTCGTGCACACGCAACCAAAACGGTGGCTAGAACCCGTTGTACAACACCGTGAGTGCCTCGCACATCTCGGTATCTGGTGCCTCCAACACCAACATTTCCAGCTCATCTGCGACTATCCTTGACAGCACCTCCAGCGTCTACTGCGGGTTCTGCACTGTCCCGAGTGTTATCTTCTTCAATGCACGCATGCGGCTTCTCGTGTGCGTCAGATCCACCTCATCCCACCCCACCTCCACGCCATCCAGCTTCAACTCTTCTAGGGTGTGGCCAACCGCCTTCAACATCGCATCCAGGCTCCCTGGTCCCAAGGCCTGGGCGCAGTCGACAAGGTGCAGGATGTGGACGAGAGGTTGCCCACAACCACAAGTCTCGTGACCAGCATCGACCCACAACGAGCTTTTCAAGTCGATTCTCGTTGAATATCATTCCGAATTCATGCTCTGTGTCTTCATCCTCCGGATGGTCCTCCTCCCGCACGCACACAACCGACAGTTCCCTTAGCCCCGGTGCGTGTGCTCCCTCCAGAGCACAAAAGACTTGAAAACGTGCACTTGGTCCAAGCCCGTCGACCTCGAGCGTCTCCCATCGAACCGATGTACTGACGAGGGACACTAACAATAATTCCCGGTTCACAATTTGCTCCAGAGTGTCGATCTGGCCTCGTTTCCGCCAATCCAGCGCAATCTGCAACATCAATTCCTGCCCCTAAGCCAGTTGTGCCAACAGCATGTCGACCGGCATAACCCAGCGGACGAAGACTCGTGTCCAGAAGGAGGGGTCGGCTAAGATCCTCTCCCACAGTCCCTTGTTGAGCTGCACTAGCACCTTGCGCTGCTGGACGAAAGATTTGACACCCATTCCCTGCATACAGTGTTCAAGGAAGATCTCTCTTGTGACCTCCCATGGTGTCGTTATCAGTCGAAATTTTACAGCTGCAAACAGTTTGACCCTCATGCCTGTAGAACACTTGAGATACTCACCAGCTGGTTCAACGGACATGGTCGTATCAACACAACATGTGATACCTCCACGTGGCCCGTCAAAATTGCATTATTTGGGTCACATGGCCACACTTTGCGCTCTTTGGACTACATCTTTACAATTTTATTTCCAGCCTAGACCGAGCCTCAACATAAACCCCACTTTTCCCGTACTTTCCTTGATTCTCCCCGAAAACCGTCCTCCCGCGCCCGCCCTGACTCAACCTAACACAATGCATTTGATATCCCATCGATTCTCCCACCAGCCGCTGACCAGGATGGCGTACTCCGAATACCCGGTGGTCAGCCTGCCCGACTTGCTGCAGGAGATGTTTGACGAGGTCCTCTCTCATTGCATCCTTCGCGACATCTGCGTCCTTGCGATGACTTCCTAGCGCTATGCACCAGCTCGTGCGCCCCGCGATCTACCGCCACGTCAACATAACCACCCTCTCGGCCTTGCAGGCCTTTATAGCCGCGATCAAGGCCACCAACCAGTGTCGTGGCGATCTCGTCAAGGCGTTCCGTTTTGACTATGTTGTGAGGATGTCCGGTCGAGACTGTGACAAGTGAGTAAAAGCTTCCGTCTCCACGCCACGTCCTCACCAGCACTTCAGTGCTGCCGAAATTACCACCACACTCGTCGAGCTATCCTCCGTACTGCCCTCCTTGCGCAATCTCATAAGCTTCATCCTCCTGACCGAACCATTGGAGAGTCCATACGCCATGTTCCGCTACGTCCGCCAGCCTCTTGTCTGCTTGCAAGAGTTTCAAACCACAGTCACTGGACAACGCCCGGGACCGCGGCGTGCTTGGCGGTCCCACCTGGCCCTCTGCCTTTTGTTTCACCTACCATCATCCCCATTTGACGTCCCTAGGGTTGTTCGAGCCCACGCTGCTTAACAATACTCCTTTCGCCGTGATCTCTCCCACAGACTTGGCCACGCATTCTATCGAGTTGCCACAGCTTCGAACGTATGCCAGAAGCTCACTCTTCGTCCCCTTGCTTCGACGCAACCACCTCACCGATGTGTGTCTGCTTTGGAATGAGCATAGCAATGTCGATGCGACATTATGAACCGTCGCCAAACTTACCTCCAATCTCATTCGATTCGAGAGCACGGATAAGCCAATAGCCGCTGTAGGGCTCACTGCTGGATCGTTCATCCCGGGAATCCACGAGTTGAAGTTTAACGTCAAATACAAATCGTTTATGGTACATCCTATTAGCCCTGCCCCAACGCTGTCACCGCCGCCGCTCAACAACCGCAGCAACCAGAGGCCGTCCTAGATACGCTCAAATCCTTCCACCATCTCACCACCTTCGCTCTCTGTTTTACCCAGGAAGAAGCTGTTCCTCCCACTGCCGTGTAGAGTGATCTGTGGCCCAACGCAGTGAAGCCTTGCGTTTCCGCCTCCAGTCAGGCCTGTCCCACCTTGCAGGCCTGTCCCACCTTGACCTGTATAGTGCTCTGTAAGTTTGTTCGCCATCTGGTCCGCCTGGCTGAGGCTTGAGCTTTGCAGATTTTTACGTCTGGCTTTGCCACCTGCACGACCCCAGCGCGTGGTACAGGGCTGAGCACCTCCACTCCCCCCCTCGACCCCTCGCCCCCGTACACGCCTGATCTGGACTCGGAGCTCGCAAGCTGGTGTCAGGCCTTTCCAGACGCAGCACAATGATAGTGTTACGTGCCATATATAGCATTCGCCATCCAAAAACACCTCTGAGCTCGACTACTGTGCTTGTACCATTCACATTAAAATGACATAATATACATCCTAGTCCCATGCGCGGCTCGGTCAACATGTCTCCTACGCCAAAGTCTTTCCACTCAGCCTCCAATCTTTCTACCCTGACTGGACCTCATTCCAGGCCATACAACCACTCTCAAATTCTTTACCTATCGTGCCCAGCTCGCCGAACCCACTTTTCCCGCACTTTCCTTGATTCTCCCGGAAAACCGATCCTCCTTACAATCCGGCCCGAAGCTTTACGACATCCTGCCACATCACACGCCCATCTTGACTCCAACGCTCAACGCCTGACGAGTTCTCAAGCGTTTCGCTTACCAATTTGCTCTTGCGTCTGATTCTGCCACTCCCCACTCTAGCTTACCATGCCCTCTGCCCTGGTAAACACACTAATGCCATTCTCTTGCCACACTGCTCAAATTCTACTATCCCCTGACCAATGGCTTACGGGCCACTACAGCTCCGCAGGCCAGCTGTACACTGTCTACCATGGCTCCCCTGCTATTGTCCTCCAAACCCCTACCCCCCGAACAAGCACCGAGCATTGAGCGCCTCAAAACCATGCACACATTCGAAGACCCACGGTATCTGTTGCTTCCGTTTTGCTACCTTGGCTTTATCCCCAAGTACTACCCACGCGACCTGCTCTTCTTCTGTCTCCGCTACTCTCGAAACGACCTCCCCATCGAGGAAGATAACACCAGGTCTCCCTGCACACCGTCGTATGGAGACTCTGCACAATGTCGCAGACATTTGGCTTTGGCGACTTGGGCTTCCACATCAGCCCCTGGTTCAACTCCTCGCGCTTCCGTCCCGGGAAAGCATTCTCGAGCGAGGCATTTGCACGGTCTGCTGCGTGGAACATGCGGCAATCCTTCCTCCCTTTATTCGGCTTTCTCTCCTTGGGCTTTTGGATGGCACCGACCTATCATCCACACTCGTGGGTTGACGCCATCCTTAACCCCACCCCAGCCCTTGTTCACACTTTTGGTGCCCAATTCCGCACCGTCACCCCTGCCTTTTTGCAGTTTCTCTGAACGATGGTCGTTGTCAACTTTTCGGTTGAGCGCATCGGCTTGCTGTATCAAGTTCCGCAGCCGGCGCTGTCAGAGACCGAAGCCCAGGCCACCAAACGGCGGGAATTCCAATTCCTGCTCAACCGAATCATACTCTCACGCGCCCCGATCCCAATCTACCTCTCCTGGGGAACCCTCCCACCCCAGCTCGTCCCCACGTCCCTTGCGCCCTTTCTTCCGCGCCAACACGATCTTGACTCATTCGACCAGGCGCCTCCGGCGCTTTCCTTCCGCCGATACGCAGTCCAGCAGCAGCGGTGGGTTGAATACCCGCACACCACCCCCACCATCCCCGCAGCGCCATTGCCTGCACACCCCAACACCGACCTGGAAACCGACGAGTACCCGCTCGACGCCGACCAGTTCGCACAACCATCCCCTCCCATCGAGGACTCTCAGCAGGCCTCATGCCAGCACATGGCTTCTGTCATCCACCACTTTCAGCGAACCCACACCACCCAGTCCTCCACCTACAACACGTTCAGGCCTGATGTAATGGCCATTCTCAACACCCGCTTCAGCTTTGTCCGTCCATACACACTCATTCTTCCTCTCACCACACCATTCCCCGCTCACATCCCTGCCCATGCTCATTGGCCTCTCCGACGTTGTTACTACACCCACCGCGGAGGGCCTCATCCACTCAGTCCCCATTTTCTTTGCACAACTTCAACAAAACGCGATACGGCCAGTGGCAGCCTCGCCATTCTGTTCCACCATGCCGGTGACCTGCTCTACTGGTTGGGGTCGCAGCATCATCGACATCGTTGCAGAGCTCCTCACCCGTGGCCTTGCGTTCTGGCTGTCGTGTCTGAGTACCCGAATCAGCACATCCTCACCCCCACAGGCCCCCCCCGCCCTCTTTGCGTATCGCCCTACCGGACACCAGTTCACCACTGACGATTACACCTTTTACAAGGTCCAGCGCGACACACTGCTCTCAAATCGTCCTCGAGCCCGTCTCGCCCTACAATACTGAGGGTTCCTAGCGCGAATCGCCCGACCACACGTCACCGATGCCGAATTTCTCTAGTTGTTTGACTGACACCGTATACGACGTCGGCGATTGCCTATGGAGATGGTTCTTCCGGCCTGGCCTACTGGCATCACTTTCTCACCGAGGATGAGCTCGACACCTTGTGTGGTGTATTCACCTCGGCACGGGAATCTCCAACGCAAATGCCCAGCTGTAACGTACCCACCCGACGCTTTATTTATTCTGACCTGCCTGTAGAACGCAAAGCAAACGAGCAAACAGTCGAGGGTTTTCATTTTAGCCAACGCCCCAGACATGAGGTAGGGGCAGTCTTGGTACCTCCCCATGGACCCACGAGTCTGAAGAGTGGTATGAGGCAACACCTCGCCCTGCTTGCCAAAGGTCAATACGAGGTCCGAAAAGCATCCCAATGGCGATCGAATCTCAACCGTGACCACGACGTTCACCACTGCTTGCAGGGGACACGAAAGTGTCGCCAGATCTCTCTTGGACGATCTCCTCGGCGAGGACGTCGACGCTTGAGTATATTAATATCGTGTATTCCTTCCCGCAATAAAATGTCTCCTCTCTTCCAGTCCAAGTTGACCTCCCTGTCCATTTTAGCATTAGACTCACGCTCCCAATTTTATTTCCCCCCACCCTGATTCTCCCTTTCTACCCTCATACACTCCCGTTTTTTTTAAAACCCGCTGCCCACCCCTTTCTAAATCCTTCCCCACCTCTCGATCCCGTCAATACCTCCCTCGTCCAAGACTCCAGACTCATGCCCGCTTTGTTTTTCCCACCTCCCTACTCTGGGTTACCTCATCTTGAAGCTCTAAACTCACACCGCACCACCACCCCTCTCTGCGTCCACTCTCCTGTCATCTTTGGCTCAAATATTCGTAACAAGCTCATGCTGTCCCTTTTACCCTAAATGACGCCCCCCCCCTCACCTTCAACCTATCCCACCATATCTGAACCATTGCCTGCCACCTTAACACCCTGTCTCCCCCCGTCACATAACTCACTCCCCCCCCGTCGCCCTCCCTTCCACCCCCCTTCATCGGACCTCCCGTTCCCCGTCTCCCGCTCCCCCTTTCACCTCCCTGCTGGCCGGATCCCTACCCAACCACCCTTCCCACCCCCCGTCCACAACACGCACCACCATCTACCTCCCAAGTCGAACCCATCATTCCCGTCCCCGACCTTCCCACAGTTCGACTATTTAATCCCACAGCCGTAACTTTCCCACCGCTCAACTTCTCTTCTTCCAACCACCATGTTGATGACTCTTTGCATCGAGGCACCGGTTTCCGAGCGCTTCTCGCTCGGTAATTGGGCGCCTCTGATCGCGCTACTCATCCTTGCACCCGTCGCTGCGCTCCTCGTCCGATTTGGCCGCCCGCTGCTCCCCACCATCAATGGCGTCTGTCACTGGGCCACCATGTGCGTGCTGCTCTTTAGTGTCTGCTGCGTCTTTTACGATTGCCCCCTACTCTCGCTGACTCATACGCTGCTCTCAACCGCCCTCAACCCCACTGACACGCCTCTAGCCAAAGCCTCCCGCCGCTCTCCCGTGCCGCCACCCTCACCGAGTTCCGCAACTAGTATGCTAATGATGGATACGGCGCCATCTACGTCGTTGCTGTCGTCAACAACACAACCTTCGGCCACTATTACTCGGGATAAATCACCGTGCACCAGTTTTTCGGTCTCATCAGAATCAAGGTCGGTGAAACCTCCAACCTCGCCCAACGACGCCGCGGTTACCGCTGATGCAACCACAGCTGCACCCACTTTTGGCTGTACGCGTTCTACCCCGACGAACGCAAGCTCACCGGTATGTGCCTTGTCGATTCCTTCCTGACTTCGAACCGTTGCCCACACTCAGAAAAAACTTTGCCACCTACTGTTCAGCGAGGAGGAACCCTCGGCCCCCTTTCTTGTGCGATTGCATCACCGTCCACGAAGAGTACTGGTGGCTCGATCGTCTGGAAGGCTTTCTCAATGTCAAACACCTCATCCACGAAGTCCTGGTATTTGTCGGTCAACCTGACCTCCCCCGGCAAGTGCTTCCTCTTCCTCCTGTGTCTGTTCTAACCTCCCACAGCCACAACCTGTCTGACTCTTGGCTCCTCAATATACCATTTACCTTACCGTAGTCAACGCTTGATCTATACTGTATATAGTGTGAGTTTCTTCTTTCCTCTTTCCTCCGTTCACTCACTGACTGCTTTCCAGATACCATGTAACCACACTTGCAATCTACTTGCGTCTGTGCGCCATTCTCTGTCATTGTCCTTGTACGTACCTTTGAGAGAGAAAAAAAAACAATTTCTGAGACACGTATCCTGTAGCCACTCGCCGACCCGCCAACGCGGTGTCGTTTGAAAACCAACCCCTATTTTTTTCCCGTAATTTCCTTGCAACTTCCCGAAACCACTGACCCCTATTTCTTTGCAGATTTGGCCTCGCTCAAGTCCTGTTTATTCCTCAAGCCTCTCGCAACCACCCTCAAGCCTCAATGTTCAAACCCCTCAAAATCCACACCGCCCACAAAAAAACTTTCCCCCGCACCTATGGGATCTCTTGCCCGGAATCATTTGCGTATCGTGTGCAAGTGCCCCCCCCCTGCCGACAGAGTATACACGAATTACAGCCGCCTGGTGTCCTCTGCAAGAACAACCGCCCCCGGTTTCCACCCTCCCAACCAGAAAAACTCCACATCCATGCTACTCACATTCCCGTTTGCTCTCCGTGTTACTCGCTTCAACCTCAAACCGGATACACTTCAACAAGAACCCCCCCTCCGGCAAAATCCAAAGCTCGAGCCAAAGCGAAGATACCTATCTCAAAATGGTTGACCACATGACCACAGCCGGGGCAAACTCCACAGCCGCCATGTATGAGAATTGGTGGCATGCATCAATCCTCCTCGACGTCTACTTTAATGTATGTCCCTGTTGTTACCCTGCCCCTCTCCATCTCACCCCTCTAGTGCAACACCATCCTGACCAGTCAGGCCCTTGCAGACGCCACGGTGGCGTATGTGGATGCTTCCTATTGGCTGCACATACTGAGCCGTATCGTAGTGAGGCTCAAACCGCCGTAGTCAAAATCACCGACGAGGAATATTTGCCTCGGTTGCCTCGGTGCGATGAATCGGAGTCTTCGGTCCACTAGGAGACGCTTTCTGTGTCCAAGACATGTTTATGCTGGTGCAAGTGATGCTGTACTTATTTGTTAACGCCTTTAATCCACCAGACAACTGGTGTTGCAATGCCAGGGCCTTCCTTTGCATGGGGGTCTTGTTGGCGTACTGTGGCAGTCTCATCCAGAACGTGGTAACCGAAGTCTTACCCTCGGTGTTTGCCCAACGTCGCATGCTAACCACCGAGCAATCCCACATCTTCGAATGGATCCTATCCCTACCAGGAGGTCGACGATTGTTGAATGCCGATCTGGTCAGCCTGCAACTGTCCTCCCCGTCGCATACTTTGTTTCCAACGTCGCTCGAAATGCTGCCGCTCTTCAACTACTCCAGAATAACCAAATCTCGGCAGCGACCTCCGATGCTGGTATCTTTTCTTTCTTTCATCTGCTATTTATCTTTCGCAACTGAATATGATGCAAGTCCGGTTGCATACATGGTGCAGATAAATATCAATGGCACTGCATTGTGCACTGCATTGTGCACTGGCCTAGATTTCGCGAAAAATGGTGGCACGTGCAAGCACATCTGGGCAGTTTTGCTCAAAATTACTGCCTTTCGCAAACACATACCCGACATTCCTCGTATCTTCCTGCCCACGTCAGAACGGGAGGTACGTGTCCTACAGAAGAGATCCACATTAAACTCCGCACGAATAGGGTTGAGCGCTGTGTTCCCGCCCACTGTTGTGGCCGCACAGAAGATCGATGAACTGCTAGCCGCTGATGGTGTTGCTGATGCTGGCCAGGAGACATCTGAAGACGAGGGGTAGGGAAATGTCCGAAATTCCGTTGACTCGGACGAGGACAACAACGAATTCAGTGTAGTGACCGATGCTAGTTTTGATGTTGATGAACTGAGTGTCGACATTTTCATGAGTATCTCCTGTTTCTGACTTTGTCACTCACTCATGTGCCACGACTAGCTCCTCCGCGCAGGGAACTCGAGTAAAGCTGTCGATAATTAAGCTATTGCTCGTGTTGCTTTCGAACTGTCTCCACTGTTAGAACAGGCAGCACAGAGGTCTGGGTCAACAGTAAGAAACTGAGGACCCAGGATAGAACTAGGCTACTTATATAGTTATCTACATTGTATAAGTAAACATAAGTAATGTCCTGAGTAAGCTATTAGTTAGCATGAGTAATGCTGACTGATGCTGACTGAGATACCAGTAAGCAAGATAAGTATCAGATAAGTATCAACTAGGATCATAAGGATCATGGATAGGATCATATAGGATCTGGAGTATGAGAATAGTAGAGTCCAACCACAGATCCTAACACTCCCCCAGGACGAGACTAGTCTCGCCTAGTCTCAGCGCCAGCCTGCCATGACATCCCAATATGGGAACCCTGTCATGACAGTCTGGGTCACAACCGGCTAATTAGCCGTACTCTTGCGCTATGGTTTTCGTGATTTTAGCTACTCTAGTTCTCCTGTTTATGCACACATATTGCCCAACATTCTGAGAGAAGAATCCACTTAAAATCAATCAGGGAACTTTTGCCTACTCAGATTGTGTTCCAGCAAGTGCAGCGTTATCGCAGAGAGCTTGAACATTTCTGAGTGGCAGTGCTGGTTGGTGTGATGAACTTTTGATGGTTGTTTTGGCAGGTGGGAAAAAAACCATAGCGCAAGGGTACGGCTAATTAGCCGGTTGTGACCCAGACTGTCATGACAGGGTTCCCATATTGGGATGTCATGGCAGGCTGGCGCTGAGACTAAGTCTCGCCTAGCTCCCCCGTAATCCCATCTGTAAGCGGAGAAATTGCACAGTGAAATGAGGGAGAGCTTTGGTTAAGATGTCTGCAAGCTGATCCTGAGTGGGTACATACTCAACTCGGATATAGCCCTTGGTCACCTCGTCTCGAAGCCAATAATGACAGAGATCGAGATGTTTCATACGACCATGGTGCTCCGGGTTTTTGCACACCACAATCGCAGATTGGTTGTCCATGAGCAACAGAGATGAACCGGACACTTTGTACCCAAGCTCAAACAGCACATTGCGTATCCACTTAATCTCCTTTCCAGCATCCACACCGGCAATGTATTCTGCCTCGGTGGTGGAGAGAGAGACAGTGGTCTGCAGCTTGCTCCGCCAGCTGACTGGTGCACCATTCATCATGACCAAGTACCCGCCAGTGCTCTTCCCAGAGTCCTTGCAACCACCATGGTTTGCATCTGTGTAGGTAAGGAAGGAAGGGACTGAGGAAGAGGACTTGGAGTAGGTAGGACCATAGTCAAGGGTGCCCTTGATATAGCGCAGGATTGCTATTGAAGCGGGCAAGAACACCGACAGGATAGGCAATGTCCAGACGAGTTTGGTTCGAAAGATAAAGCAGAGAGCCAACAGCGGACAAGTAGACACCGCGATACATCCTAGCCTCTTCCTCTGTCTTTGCACCCATGTCCTTAGTCAAGACAAGACCAGGCTCCATTGGAGTACTGACTGGCCTGCAATCGGACATGCCATACTGCTCAAGCATGTTCAGCGCATATTGGCGCTGGGAGAGATGGATGTCTCTAGTCACGGGGTTGCGTTCAACCTTGATCCCCAACAACCACTTTGTGGGACCAAGATCCTTGACTTTGAATGAAGAGCAAGTTGCGCAATCACCCAGTCAATATCGGCATCATTCTTCGCAGAAATAACACCATCATCAACATAGATGGGGAGGATGATGCGCACTTTGCCATCAGAGTAGATGTAGCAAGAGCGATCAGACTGGAGACAACGGAAGCCCATAGATAGGAGCTTCGCATTCAGCTTCTTGTTCCACTGACGACCAGCCTGCTTAAGCCCATAAAGAGACTTGTGTAGTTTGAGAAGCTGGCCCTGCTCTCCTTGTGGGAATCCTTCGGGCTGTGTCATATAGACGTCCTCCTCCAGATCACCATTCAGATATGCAGATGAGAAGTCAATGGAACGGAGCTTATGATCATGCTGAGCAGCAAGAGCAAGGATGATGCGGAGTGTTGCAGGTTTGAATGTGGGGGAGAAGACCTCATTATAGTCAATCCCATGTTGCTGACCACATCCATCTGCGACGAGTCTCGCCTTGTAACGCTCAATGGAGCCGTCCGACTTGTGCTTGATAATGAAGACCCACTGTGACCGAATGGGCTTCACACCAGGAGGTGCATCAACAACATCCCAAGTGCAGTTCTCCAGAAGAGAATTTATCTTGGAGACTGCAGCTTCTTCCCAAAGATGAGCATCTGCTCGCCGAAGTGCCTCGTGGTAGGAGCGAGGATTGCCGGATTGAACTGCCGACTGGGCCAAATGCACAGCAGCTACATGTGCAGCTTGCAGCACAGGGTTGGTCGGATTGCCTTGGTGCGCAATGATAAGAGCACTGCCTGGTTGCAGGAGGAGTTCATTTTCAGACGAATCCGAATCCAAAGGAACATGCGGAGGAGGAAGGGGAGGAACTTTCCACCACTCCCCCGCAGGTCTATGCTCCGTTGTCTGTCCATGCAAGCGGCATTGTGCAGCAACACCAATGGGTGATGGTTGAGGTGATGGGGGTAAAGGAGGCAAATCCGGTGAGTTTGGGCGAGTTGATGGTTCAGAAGGTGGAGGGGAAGGTATAGGAGTTTCTGGCTTGGCAGTTGGTGCAGGGGGTGCTCGATGAACATCAGAATTGTCCTTGTCATCTCCCCCGTCATCACGCACAACTTGCGGCTTGAACAGAGGCAGAACAACACAATCGGACGCTGGAGACCCGGGACATAGCTTCAGCATCTCTGGCTTGTTCCCGGGGAAATAGCGCTCGTCGAAGACGGCGCGCTCAGATGTAACCAGTTTCCTAGTCACAGGATTGTAGAATAACCATCCTTTGTACTCAGTAGGATAACCCACAAAGATACATTTCTCGAAATGAATCCCAGAAGCGTCCCTCTTATCCTTTTGCACATGCACATATGCAAGGCAGCCCCACACCCGAAGGTGGGACACATCCGGCTTCTGCTTAAACCAAAGCTCATGAGGAGTAGTATCCTCTGGTATGTGAGACGATGGATGCATGTTTGCAACATGAATATATGCGTTAACTGCAAGTGCCTTGAAAGATGGCGGCAGGTTCGCTTCATGCAACATTACCGTTGTGTGCTCATCAATAGTGCGATTTGCACGTTCTGCTGTCCCGTTCTGTTGCGGACGGTTTCTCGTCGAATGACGACACACAATGCCTTCTGAAGCCAAGTAGAGCTTGAACTCATTAGACATGTACTCTCCTCCTTCGTCGTCCTGCAACGCCTTGATTTTGCACCCAAAGTGATTCTCAGCATAGGCCTTGAATACCTTGAATGCATTGAATGTACCACTCTTGCGCTTCATGTGGAAAACCGCTTTGAAGCTTGTATGATCATCAATGAAGGCAACTCGGTGTTTCCAGCCCTCACGGGTGAAGACCTTGTACTCCTTCAGATCAGAGTGAATTAAATCAAGAGGTGCTGCAGCACGATGAGCCTGTCTAGACAAGTCAATACGATAAGTGTCTAGATGAGTACAGGGCGGCTCAATAGGTGGTCTAGACAACAGAGTACAGTGTCTAGACAGTGCAAAGAGCTCAGAGATATAAGGAGGAATTACTCTAAAGTGAGCCTTTAGCGAGTCAGGTGACTAACACGACGCGGTCGAAGTTAGGTCCCCACAAGCCCAAACAGAAGGATGAATTCTTGTTGAGATGTAGCCATACACAGATGTATAGACGTCTATCTAGCCCGTGTGCTATCGGGATATCTGAGCAGATTGGTGAGCAGTCCGGCATTGGGGGAGGGAGTTTTACGAATTACAAGGTTCCGGAAGCTGTATAGCAACCCGAACTGTCCATATATCCGAACTAGACCCCCAAGATTGTCATCTAGATGACCTTCTGGCAAGTCTAGAGCCAGCATAGACCCAGTTAGCCTTCCGAGGATAGCCGCACGAACAGAACATCGGCCAGGTCCAGGAGCTATATAAGTAGCCTAGCATTGTCCTGGGTCCTCAGTTTCTTACTGTTGACCCAGATTTTTACGCAGGTAGCTGATTCCCTTGGACACCATTGACATATATGCAAACAATTAAGACTATTGCAGATCTGGATCTGGTGCTAGTTCTAGGCCTCTGCAAAGAAGGCGAGTTGGTTGTTTATTATTCCGAGAAGGAGACAATTGAGGAGCCAAACCTGTATAGTATTGATATTGAGACTGTGCCACAGTTCCAGCAGTACGAAGTGGTCTGCCCAGACAGCTTTGACCTGGGTGGTGATGTCTACCCAAAGCCGCTCAATCTGAACATTATGCGCACTTTTATGTATGCAGTAAGATACCAGCAAAATCAAAAACTATAGTGAGCATACTATTCCCAGATGTAGGACCCTCTTCGGACACTATGGATAACTCCGACTTCAGCCGAACTCGGCTCCGCTGACCTGCCAACTCGGCCTCGCTGATCCGCCGGTCGCCAGTTGACGGCCTTCACTGCTCTAACCGTCTATTCGAGTCTTCATGCACTCAAAACAGGATTTGTAGTCTTACCATAGGTTCCTAGCACTGTAACCATAGAAAGGCAAGGAAACTGGAAGGAGGTTCTTCCACCTTCTATGACATTCTTCGACCTTCTGTGCTCTTCTAGTATTTATCATAGCATAGTACTTGAGGGAGTCATTTCCCTCTTGTAGAGCATCTACTTTTACCTCAATTACATCTATCTAGATTACCCCAAATCTTGTGTGAACTAAGTGTGAAGCCGTGCGCTCACGTTGATATTCAACAAGCTAGCTTCAAGTAGTAAAGCCATGTGCTTACCTCTTGGACTAGAAGCAATCCGCAGCTAGTTGATAATCCCAGCTCATCTTAGAAGATTCGCTCTCTCGGACAGATTGTTCAAGGTGAACTCAACTGATTATATAGAGGTTCTCGAATATATAACAAACTAACCCTAAACCTTAACACTGGTGGACACATTGGGAACTGCTTGCTTAACCAAAGTATGTTCACCTTCAACTCTCTATGTCTATTCGCCATCACTCCGCCTCCCGATCTCAGTCTCCTCCTCGAGGACGAGGTTTCGATCAACGAGCCTCTCTCCACACATGCGTGGAAGCCGTTCCGGAACTCTGTTAGCAAATCAGCTAGATCAACCGCCTCCTGCGGAAGACACTGAACTTCGCTTGGATCCTATTGCATGCCTTGGGCCTGTTGTGGAAGACGATGAGCTTAGTGAGGATCCACCTGTGGAAATAATCCTAGATTTTCCAACACTTCGTCCTCTGGGCCGTATTAGTAACAACCCCGGGATTCTGGCATGACGGTCGGAAGCACTTAACAAAGGCAGTGCTGTTATCATTGCGCACCAAGGCAATCCGACCAACCCTGTGCTGCAAGCTGCACATGTAGCTGCTGTGCATTTGGCCCATCGGCAGTTCAATCCGGCAATCCTCGCTCCTACCACGAGGCACTTCGGCGAGCAGATGCTCATCTTTGGGAAGAAGCTGCAGTCTCCAAGATAAATTCTCTTCTGGAGAACTGCACTTGGGATGTTGTTGATGCACCTCCTGGTGTGAAGCCCATTCGGTCACAGTGGGTCTTCATTATCAAGCACAAGTCGGACGGCTCCATTGAGCGTTACAAGGCGAGACTCGTCGCAGATGGATGTGGTCAGCAACATGGGATTGACTATAATGAGGTCTTCTCCCCCACATTCAAACCTGCAACACTCCGCATCATCCTTGCTCTTGCTGCTCAGCATGATCATAAGCTCCGTTCCATTGACTTCTCATCTGCATATCTGAATGGTGATCTGGAGGAGGACGTCTATATGACACAGCCCGAAGGATTCCCACAAGGAGAGCAGGGCCAGCTTCTCAAACTACACAAGTCTCTTTATGGGCTTAAGCAGGCTGGTCGTCAGTGGAACAAGAAGCTGAATGCGAAGCTCCTATCTATGGGCTTCCGTTGTCTCCAGTCTGATCGCTCTTGCTACATCTACTCTGATGGCAAAGTGCGCATCATCCTCCCCATCTATGTTGATGATGGTGTTATTTCTGCGAAGAATGATGCCGATATTGACTGGGTGATTGCGCAACTTGCTCTTCATTCAAAGTCAAGGATCTTGGTCCCACAAAGTGGTTGTTGGGGATCAAGGTTGAACGCAACCCCGTGACTAGAGACATCCATCTCTCCCAGCGCCAATATGCGCTGAACATGCTTGAGCAGTATGGCATGTCCGATTGCAGGCCAGTCAGTACTCCAATGGAGCCTGGTCTTGTCTTGACTAAGGACATGGGTGCAAAGACAGTTCGGCATGCACAAAAGCTTCCTCCATGACGGTCTGAAACTCTCTCACTCTGTGGCCAGGGAAGAATTTCCTAAGCAATGGGAACTCCTGAACCAGACCTTGAGGAAATTGAAACAATTAACTCTAGCTATTGGGGGTTTCGTGTATCGTGTCCGGAAAGATAACTACCCGAGTTCTGTTGCATGTCTTGGACACAATATTGGCGGAATCAGAGCATTCCTTCACCAGGGAAGGGAATAATACACCACCTGCCTTACTGGAATGGGGTAATCGGGACAACATTCTGGATGTTTATCGGCCGAACGATTTCGAGATTCTTGGCGTCTGCTTCCGAGTGGAGGTTGAGAACTTCCTGATGCTTGTAAATAAGTGTCATGATTTCAAGGCTCACCAACCTTGGGAACAGGACGCTGACATCACGGAGCAAGCATCGCAAATTTATACTTCGCAAAGCAATACCACCATAAAGCCTGAGTCTTCACCCGTTGTCGAAAACCGGGATCCTCGGAGCAGTTTCGATCTCTACGGAGCGCCAAGAATGGCTTCAATGCCACCGCGTATTCCGCGACACTAGCAGTCAGCTTACGATGAATCGACACACTATCCGTTTACTCTATGGAATACCATCCTAACCACGCAGTTGTATCACGACATCGTGGAATTCCAAGCGGCAATTTGATTCCACGAAGAGGCCTTGATGAGCTTAGATGCCAGGAATAAGGAGAGATCGTACTGTGATTATGATAATCGTACTGATAATCGTAACTCGTTTTGATCTGCTTGCGTGAACCTGGTAGGCTGGTCTTCAACCTGTCCGAGCCAAAGTTTCCTAAGGATGACAGGAACGTTTCCAAGCGTGCAACACCCGAATCGAAAGGTGCGCGCCTGTCACTGTGGAAGCAGTAAGCATTGGGATAACGAGTATAAGCACTCCTTCAAAGGAAACCGTGCCGCTTGCGCAAATCATGCCTCTGCAGCAGGTGAGGATTTCAATGCGCAGGAAGAATACAATGAGCTCTCCTATGGGCTTGGAAGTGAAGAAGAAAATGACGACTCAGCTACTGAATCCCAGCAGGATTTTCATGAGCCTCCTCGAACCACTGAATCTGCATCCAACAATACAGAATACACTTCAGCCCTGGGGGGGAATAATGAGACGGTTTCTTCAGATACTGACATTAAAATCAAATCAGATACTTCTTGCACGAGCTTCTCCACACGACCTGCGTTGAACCGGAAGTCTAGACGGCGCCTCGCACGAGAGATTAATGCTGTAAATTATCGAGTTGTACACACACCAGTGCAATCAACAGTAAGACCCCTCATCGAACTCCGGAAGCACATGGCCAGGCCACCTGGCTCATCTTTCCTCGGCGCGCTAGCCACAGAGGTGACAGTAACTGTCAATAGCCTGGAGACAGATCCCATACTCGTTATCATTGACTCTGGATCAGATATCAAGTTAATTTCGCGCAAAGCCCTTGAAGCTCTCACCAGTTCCCCAAAGGATAAAGGCCGGTCATGATGTAAATCTCATTCAGATCACTGGAAAATCATCCATATCTGTATGTTGTCATAGACCTGTTTTTCCATACTGAGGAAGGACCGGTGAAGTTGAATGTGGAGGCGTACGTAGTTAACAGGATGTCAACTCTGTTCATCCTGGGCAACGATTTGCCGATCAGTATCCCATTTCAATTGTTCGTGATAAAGGAGATTCTTACCTGCAATTTGGAAGCTCAGGACGAAGGCTGAAAGTCGAATCCTCAACATTCTCGGGACTGCAAGACGACAAAGGCCACGCATTCAAAGTCACAGTCTGTTGCGGGATCAAACAGCAGGGTCAGTCTAAAGGAATTTATTGCCGAAGTCAAAAACTGAAGCAAAACGCCTACCTTCAGAGAAGAAACGCGGAGGTTTGGGCACTAGAACGCAACATAATTCCTCTGGAATCCAGCAAGCTGGTACTGGTCTGGGCTTATTTGTCTAAAAATCAAGACTCACTCTTCGTGGAAAGGAAGATAGCCTCTAACGGCAATGAGGACGATTTTTATAATGCGGCTGATACCCTTATCTCGAAGGAGAAACCCGTTCTTCATGTTGCCAATTTTTCCAAATTATCGGTGGTAGTTTCCGTGGGCCAAGTTTTAGGTAACACTCGGAATCCCCGCAGTTGGCTGGACAGAATGTCGTCTATACACTTGTTGCGGAGCAGCATAGCGAGACGGACGTGGGAGACGGAAGCAAAACCCTTCGGGCCGAGGAAGCGGGATCTGCGGAGGCGGTGCTTGGCAGCCTGTGAGCTAAAAACAATGTTCCATTTAGCGCTAGCATCCGGTCTACCACCAAGATTTCGTCCAAGGCTCAGCGGAACGAAACAGAAGCTGATGATCCACTTGCAGAGGAGCCACTTGAAGGAGGTCCCAAAACTGCGGGGGCACCTGGAGACCCCGTAAGTTCAGACCGCTTGCTCAAAGAAATCAACATTTCTCCAGACGTGACCGCTGAACAGCAAAAGCAGCTTCAGGAGGTGCTTCTACGCAACATTTCAGCATTTGGTCTTCACACTGGTTGGGAGATTCAAGTTTTTCAGCATAGTTTATGGTGAAAAATGTTGTTTGTTTTTCAGACATTTTTCACTGAAAAAGTAGGTAAAAAACTCAAATCATTTTTACTATTTTTTGAGCTTGAGGTGAAAAATTCAAAAGAAAGGTAAAAAGTGGTGAAAAATCTTTAAATCTTTCACCTCTTTTTTCACTGAAAAATGTCTGAAAACCCAACAACATTTTTCACCGTAAATTGTGCTGAAAAATTTGAATCTCCCAACCAGTGTCATGGAAAGCTGGGAAATTACGAAACAAGGTAGAACTTGCGATGAAGCCTGGTGCGGAGTCAGTTTCTCTTCCTCCGTTTCCCCAGCTAACCGCAAAGTCATTGATAAGCAGATGGACTCCTGGCTAAAGCTTGGTGTTATTGAACCTTCAAAAAGCCCTTGGGCTGCGCCCGTGTTTATTGTGTACCGAAACAGCAAGCCTTGCATGGTAACCGACTTGCAAAAATTGAATGAACTCATCATCGCAGATGCGTTCCCACTTCCTCGACAGGACGTCATTCTGCAAGCTCTTTCTGGGTCTCAATGGCTCACCACTCTTGACGCACTCGCTGGAATCACTCAACTCACCGTTGCACCGGAGTCTCGCGAAAAATTCGCCTTTCGAACGCATCACGGACTGTTCCAATTCGCAAGGATGCCTTTCGGGTATCGGAATGGTCCGAGTGTTTTACAGCACGTTATGCAAACGGTACTCGCATCTTTCCTCTGGATTTTTGCGCTGGAATACATTGACAACATTGTGGTCTTCTCGCTCACCTTCGAAGATCATCTCAAACATCTCGACCTTGTATTCAGTGCCATCGCAGCTGCCAATATTACCCTTTCACCTCCCAAATGCCACTTAGGCTATCAGTCACTACTTCTGCTCAGACAGAAAGTGCCTCGTCTTGGCCTCTCCACCCACAAGGAGAAGGTTAACACCATCTTGGAGTTAGATGAACTGCGGAATGTGCATGAACTTTAGCATTTCTCCGGCAACAAATTTGGATTTGGATTTGATGGCGGATTTGGATTTGATGCAGTTATGTGATCATTATGTTATGGCCTGAATTTCGCATTTTTCTCTTTCTGGCTTGCCCCTTTGCCCCCGGAATCCTCCGGGATGAACACCTTTACTAATATTCTAATCTGATCTAAAATAACTAAGAGATACAAAAAGAGGAAAGTATCAAGAAAGACTTGCCGGTCCATCAAAGTCATTCATGTTTAGCAAGTTGTGGATGTTCTGGTCTTGTAGTTTGCCCAAATGTGCTACAAAAATATATGTTCCTGTAGTATTATATATAATGCTCTCTGGATGCTCAGATTCCTTTTCCTGGACCTGGTCGTTGTACTTTACAAGTTTGTCACAGCTTGTCACACAGGTCACAAAGCTCATTCCCCTCCAAACACAACTCCCGCGTGCCTGCAAGAAGGTCTGAAGATGCTGATAAAATCAAATATTATTCAGGAGGCCTCTCAGACTTTTTTGAGAGTACCCGGTGACCAGAGAGGTTAGTACATGGTCAAGTCCCTTGCTATCACTGACTTTGATGGACCGGCAAGTCTTTCTTGATGCTTTCCTCTTTTTGTATCTCTTAGTTATTTTAGATCAGATTAGAATATTAGTAAAGGTGTTCATCCCGGAGGATTCCGGGGGCAAAAGGGCAAGCCAGAAAGAGAAAAATGCGAAATTCAGGCCATAACATAATGATCACATAACTGCATCAAATCCAAATCCAAATTTGTTGCCGGAGTAACTCTTAGGTATGATGGTTTATTTTTCCTCATATATTCCGTACTTTGCATGGATTTCTCACCCACTTTTTGAGCTTCTGAAGAAGGGTGTCAAGTGGGACTGGATGACTGTTCATCGAGAAGCGTAGGAACTAGGCAAAGAGGTTCCGACCAACGCCCCGGTACGTAGCTATGTGATTGCTGGAAGGGCTTACCGCGTGTACACCGATGTATGCGATTTTGCACTGGCCAGTATCTTACAGCAGGTTCAGCCAGTCAAAATCCTTGATCTCTGCGGCACCAAAATGTACGAACGTCTCAAACGAGCACATAAAAATGGTGAGGATGTTCCAACTCTGGTTACCATCCTCAAAGGTGTTGACAATGTTCCTACCCCCGGTCCGTGGGCCCAAAATTTCGAAGACACAGTGGTCCACATCGAACGAGTAATCTGCTATTGGTCTCGTGTTCTCAAATCCCCCAAGTGCAACTATTCACCCACCGAGCGTGAAGCTCTGGCTCTCAAGGAGTCCCTCATCAAGTTTTAGCCGTTCTTTGAAGGTGAATTTGTTGCCGTTATTACTGACCACGCCGCGTTGACTTGGAGTCGTACTTTCCAGAACGTCAACCACCGACTTCTTACCTGGGGCACAATATTCTTTGCTTACCCCGGCCTCAAGATCGTGCATCGCGCAGGTTGTGTACACTCCAACGTCGACCCCGTCTCATGTCTGCGCCGCTGCGTCCCGCCTCAAGACAGTCCTAATACGGAGCACATTCCGATGGTGGATTTATCTGAGGCCGATCCTCTAAAAATATGTACGAGGATCTCGGTGCGCAGATGGAAGAGAAATTACTCACCATGGCCACTAGGTTTGTTCGCTCTGAGCCGGACTCTGGCGGTGCAGACACAGTAACTGTTGGTGAGATTTCTCTGGATCATGATGAGGAGATTTCCTCACTCTATACCACAGCACGCGCCTATGCCGTGTTAATAGGTATCTCAAAAGACGAAATTGAGGACTGGGCGGCGGCCTATCATGAAGATCCTCATTTCGTCAAGGTTTTGGAAGGGTGGAAGTCGGAAAAGGACTGGTCTAACCCTCGGTATCCACAATACCACTATGCCGAAAATGTATTAATTTTCTTTGAGGACTGGCAGGGATTAAATTGTTTGTGTGTGCCTGCAAAATTTCGCTCTTCAATTATGGCCAAAGTTCATGATACTCCTTCCGAGGCGGCGCATGCAGGCTACCACCGCTGCTACAACCGACTTGCCGCCACCTACTATTGGCCTAAAATGTCACGAGATTTAAAATGATATACATTCTCTTGCGATATCTATCAAAAAAGCAAGCCTCGCTGCCATGCCGGGATTGGCCTGCTTCAACCGATCCCTATTCCAACTCGTCCATTCAAAGTCATATCAATGGACTTTATTCCCGAACTCCCGAATTCTGAAGGCTTTGACAATATCCTCGTGATTGTCGACAAGCTTACAAAGTATGGAATGTTCATTGCATGCTCCACCAATATCAGTGAGGAGCAGACGGCTCAACTGTTTTTCAACCATATTGTCACCCACTTCGGACTTCCTCGGCAAATCATCACTGATCGCGATATGTGCTGGCGCAATGATTTTTGGGGTGAAATTTGTCAACTTATGGGGATGAAACGAGCACTGATGACAGCTTATCCGCAGGCCGATGGTCAGACTGAAGTACTCAATCAAACTCTAGAAATTGCGCTACGCGCATACGTCGGTCCAACACGCAATCATTGGTCTAAATTTCTCGACGCCCTAGCACTTTCACACAATGCTACTCCCCATTCCAGCACAACATTTTCCCCGGCGTACCTCCTGTACGGTTATCATCCCATAACTGGTGCATTATTGGTTTCTCCTGGTGATGCTATCATACGCCCCGTCGGCGAAACTGGGGGGAGTGGAGACATAATAATCAATGATAAAGCTCAGAATTTCTCCGACGAATTTGAAACTAACCGCAGTCGTGCGAAAGAGGCATTACTTCTTTCCCAGGTTTTTCAGAAGCACGCATACAATAACGGCCGTCTTACCACGGAATTTGAGGAGGGTGATCTTGTAGTTCTTAATCCACACTCTTCAAACCTTCTGCGCCAGGAAAAGGGACGTGGTAAAAAACTTCTTATGAAGTATGATGGGCCATTTGAAATCATCCGCAAACTCTCCGCTGTCACGTATCAACTGCGCTTGCCCGTATTATACGGGCTTGTGCTTCAGTTTAATTATTAAGTTGCTTCTGCACTCTGTAGTTGTTTCTGGGTTTCGCTCCGGTCTCCGTATACCGGAATACTCCCCTTGTGTTTGCTTGTCCCTCTGGTAGCGCGGGTAGTGCACTCGTCCTCTGTTCTGTGGTGTTGTGTTACTCCAGTCGCCTCCCTGTCACTCCGGAATACCGGAGTCTTTGGTCCTCTTCCGGAAGCCTTCGGTCTTGTCCTACCCTGTCTGCCGGCGACTGGCCCGTATCCCTGCTCCCTCCGAACCTGGATATAACAGTATAATTAAACTCACCTACTCACGCTATCCTCTTTGATCAACTTACTCCGACATGTCTCACTACGACGAGCCTGCGCCCAACCCTGATTGGCGCCAATCTCGTCTCTATAGTCACATTGTTCCTTTGACTTCCCTCGCTCATGGTTTCACCATCAATCCCGCACTCAGGGTAGGCATGATGCGCTCTACTCCGGTTCCGACTGGAGTCACGGTATGCCGCTCGATGCCTCGTGTGGAGATTGACCCCGCCAACGTTCCCGGACTGGTAACCACCCCCCGCACTCCTGAAAATCCTACCCGCTATCCTGCCTCGCCTCATCCTCGTGTCTTTGATGACACTCCGATTACGGCTCCGAATCTGGGTTCTGGCCGGGCTCTTTCGCCCACTTCAAACGAGCCACCGGACGTACCTGGTGATGCGCCGAGAGGACCTCCGCCGTCTCCGGTGAGGTCTCGAACTCGAACTCGATCCTGTAGTCACTCCCATGCCTCACGCTCTCACTCCGCTCCTGCCCCCAGAGGCGATGGAGGCGGAGGAGGAGGCTCGCCCAGAGGTTCCTCAAAACAGATCCCTCGCGCAAACGAACCGCCGAGGTCGCCGGCTTGCTCAACAACAAAGGCAAGCTCCGGAAGGAAAAAGCCGATCGCCGGAAGAGACTGGGACTGTGTATGTATTGCAGCAGCAGTGGTCATCATGTCGAGACGTGCGATCACATCTCCCGCATCGTCTCCGACAAGCGCCAGCGCACCAGAGAAGACCTCTCCGTTGTCGTCGACTAAATAGCATCAGCAGAACACAAATTCTCTTCCCGGAACGTCTGCGTCGTTCCCGGAGAGTTATAACACCAAACTCCACGCCTCCGCTCTCTTGTTCTCTACGCCTGCTCGCTCTCTGGAGCTGAGTTCTTATGACCGCTCGCTCTCCG
Organism: Mycena metata; assembly: GCA_029378385.1. NCBI lineage: Eukaryota > Fungi > Basidiomycota > Agaricomycetes > Agaricales > Mycenaceae > Mycena > Mycena metata. The sequence goes on from JARKIB010000297.1 coordinate 74,860, forward strand.
GAGTCGAGTTTTAACGATTTCAACAATCATATCTCTCTAAGATTGCCTCGGGACTCAACTCCCGCTACGAACATTTTCCCTCGTCCCTCATACTGGCTGTAACTGTACTTATATGTGAAATTCAGAAGGTTTTTGGCTTCGTACGCGAGATCTCCGGCAAAATCCCTCCGGAATTTTCCCTTGGCAACACTCATCCGTTAATCGGCAGTCCATCTGTCATCCATCCCCTTTTGGTGATGTTCGCATCCCGACATCGCGTCATCGTTCTTGATTTCTTCCATCGTTCTGGACCCTGGAACCGGCAAACCTCTCACCCGCATCCGTTGATTGCAAGATGATGGTTTCCAACTATCCGATCCTAAATCCCTGGGGTTATTAGTGTGTACACGACCGGCAATTATGCCGGATATTGTTTTCGGTTGCTCCCACAAGGGACCGGCGTTTATCGCCAACACCGACAGTTCTGACCCTCCGGAGTTACTCTGTTGCCTCGACGCTTGGTCGGTGTCCAAATGGCCACACTCTGCTCTGCTATAGGAAGTCCGGCACTAAGGTGGAGAGCGTGGGAACCCAGCACCCTTATGTCAGCCGTGACAAGCGTGATGTGACATTCCAAATCTCGAGTCGCAAAAATAAAATAAAATAAATCGAGGCAAAAAAAATGTATTTCATAAAGGAAAAAAACTACATTTGTACAGACTGTTTCATTAATGTTACTGCATTATAAGGCAGCATCCTATGGCTCTTGTATTCCTTCTGTAGATAACCTAAATCCTTCCCAGTGCAGCCAAGATAATAACCTGAGATAAACCGGACTGCTCTATTGGAAAACCGAAGAATAAACAATTGAGGGACTTCATCCAGACATCTTTTGACATTGCTTCCATCTCCTCAATATTCTTGGTGCTGGGGGACTTTCGATACTTGAATTTTGCCGCACCCCAGTACATTTCAATGAAATTCAGTTCACAGTGGTATTTAGGATAGAAGTCACAAATATGACCACAGCTTTCAACGAGTTCCTGAAGTGCAGGTTTCTGGTTGATAAAGTCAGGCTGATTGAATAGAGTTCTGCGGCAACAAAAGGTCCCATGAGTTAAGAGTGTCATCCAGAGAGGCTACATCCAAGTCTGAGAAGGTTTGAGCTGGGGAGTCCAATTCCGAAGAGATCTGAGCCAGGTCATCTGGAATAGGGGTACTAGTCTGTGATCTCTTCAAACTGAGAGCTGCTGTGGCCTTGGCAAGGTTATTCTGCCTAGCTTTCTTGCCTTTACTGACTCTGGGCATGGTGCAGATGGAGGGGAGAGGAGAGGACCAAAAATGCGATTTCAATGAGGCTGCAACGAGGCTTGGGTGAGGCGGCGGGATGTCCGGACCAATCACGTGATTGATTACATAATCATTCCAAATATTCGCGTTTCGTTTTTCAAAACCGCGCCAAATGCACGGAAAAGGCCATAGGAACATAGTTTTCTAAAAAGGAAAAAAAAAAGTCTTTATAATTCTGGAATGGATGTCTTTTTGAAGATTCTGCTTCCTAGGAAGTGATAACATGGTTAATTAGCACATCTCCTAGCAACCATAATTTTTTTTTTACAGTTCCTCATATAGTTAAAAGAGTGTCACAAAACAGCTTATGTAATGGTGCTGGGTTCCCACGCTCTCCACCTTAAGCCCTTCCTGCGAGCACCTCTCCGGAATGGTTTTGTGTTTGCTACGATGCTCCGCACCTCCGCCGGAATCCTTCTTGAAATATATGCACTTCTCAATCCCTCGGAGAACTCGACACCTTGCCCTCGTTCACCTCGGATCGATCTTCTATGAGACGCCTGCCTTCGGCCGCGTTCTCTCCTCCATTTATCTTTTTTTCTCTGTGCATCTGCCACGTCCATTGTTGGCCAAGTCAATAACTCGGGTCAAAAGATAAAGGGCAAAAGTGGAAACATGTTCACCGGGGACGTCTAATAAACGTACTCCACTGAACCCACTGCGCCTTCTTCGAAAGCCCTTGTTTCACCGTTCCGGTTTTCGACATTGTGCTCCGGAGTCCTCGCACAGTCGATGTATTGGGTAAGAGCTCACCGGAGAACGTCTAATAACGATTTCTCCATTGAGCCTCCGTTCTCGACCTTCGCCGCGGTCTCCAGTCCCCTGCGGTCGAATAAGCGGTACCGGAAAACCTCTCTAACAACAATCTGGCACCTTTCTTGGGTCTCCGCAACTTCACTCGCAACGCCCTGGTTGCGACTTTGTCCGGTCGGCCATATTGTCGATTCTGGCCAACGGGGTCGACCATCCTGGTCGTGTTTCGCTCCCGGCATCTCGGGCCGGCGAAACTCCCCCACTATAGCTTTGCTCGTTCACCAAGATTGCTTGAGTCTCTCTGGCAACAATTATTCTTGGCAACCTCACATGCTTATGTACGACCACCAGAAACGCGTATTTCTCCGGATTGACGTGTTCACTCATCCGGAAAAACTCGCTTTTCTCCGAGAAAACCCCTGTCTCTACGGCAAACTCTGGCTTTAAGCCAAACCGACTCTACCTCTCAAACGATTCGCGGTAGCCTTGGGAAGTCTACCCTAAGAGGGGGATACACCCATACAAATTCCGCGCAAGAATCAAATTTTCCTTGCAAATACGATAGCTGACCAGAAGGTCTGGCATCATTGCAGGAATCTCCGGAGTCGTTTCCTCGTCTTTCCGGAATCTGCAGTTTAACAACCAGTCGACACTAGCAGACTCCGCATCAACATTCGTGCTGGATAACCCACCGGACCTCAAAAATATGCCTTACTGGTACTGGAATTGCTCAACCATGGTTCAGAGTGACAGTAATTACCTCTGACTCCGAGCACTTGTACGTGTCAGCCTAAAGCACCGTCTTACCCCTGGTAACCTCCGGTCATACTCCGGTTCAACTCCGGAGACTTCTCGTCGAGGTTGTTGGTCGGATAGTCGGAGTTGACGCAAGCATTGTTCAACTGTTCCAAGACTACCTGGCATTTTGGTATTCAAATATCCACCGCACTCTCCTTTCAGATCTTGGCAACGTAAATCAACTTCGCCAGATAAACCGGAAACCACTGCCCACACACTCCTTCCTATGTTTTCGGGCATCCTTTGCATTCAGTGTTATGCTCTGGCATTGGCTTCGATCTCCAGTGTCCGAAACCGGAACCGGAAGACCGACAGTCGATTCCGAGATCTCGCGGCTTTGCAAAACCTTCAATTTTCCCTCCTATAAGACGGTGGCATTATTCCCTTGCAACGCCTAAGGCATCTCAAGGTACAAATGCCTCTCCGAAGCCTTCCGGTCAGTTTCGGAGTATAGGAATTACACTTCGACGTGGTAACCTCCGGTGGTTCTTATCCGGAGTCCTCATCGACGCTCAATATTCCTATCCCCGATCACTCCGGTTTGTTTCGTTGCAGTAAACAGTCTATTTACATTTTATAGCCCACCGGGCTTCAAGAAAACATCAAGAAAAAGCAAAATACAAGTATATTAGTCGTTGATCATATATATGGTCGTCGTCTTCACCAACTCCCCATCCTTCGTCCTTACATCCAATAACTCTCCCCTCAATTGCACCACCTCCGGAGCCGGGATCTGCGCATCCTGCTGTTCGGTCTTCACCGCGCTCCCGGAGCTCCCTTCACCCGAATTCCCCGAACTTCCAGTCGCCTCCGGCACGTCGACGTCCATCGCCGAGTCGAGCTGTTCCGCTAACTCCACCGGAATCTCGTCGTCGGTGTGTGCGACACATAACCTCGCTGCGGAGCGAACGAGCTCCAAGTCCTCCTGACCGGCCTGCTCCAACAACTTGCGCTCTAGTGTCGGCCAAACCCCATGAGGAGACTCCGGTTGCGCTGCTGTACTGGGGAACTTCAACCCGTGCCCAGATCATTTGTGACTGATGTGACATCACAGGTGATGTTCTAGGGGAATGGTTCCCCCAGACCCCCTCCTTCGCGCTAGCGCTGCCTCTTCGTTGGCACTGGCCCTCTTGCTGGCGCTGGCTGCTCCGCTTTTTCCCTTGTTTTTAGTTTGTTTCAATTTTTTTCTCTGCCGCAGTCAAGCCCCAGCCCCATTGCCAACCTCGGCGACTATTGCTGAGCACCACTGCGTGGAGCTTCAGCTCGCCAAAGTTGGCAATGATTCTGTAACTTTTACTGCAGCAGTTCAAAAAATTAATTGTTTTCATGTATAATAGATTTCACAAAATGCTGCATATTTGTTTAAAATTGTTTCTTCTCGGTGAGGAGTTACGGGCGCCGGCCCGGACGGCTGGGGCTTTCTGCCCCAAACCCTGACCGATGCGCGGGGCTGGAGCTCGCCGCTGGGCCCACTGCGTGGTGCACGCTCGCCGCGGGGTGAAAAACGAGAAATGCAAAAAAAGGTCGCTGAGAGGATCGAACAGGCGACCTCCACAAAACACAAACCTTTGGAGTCTGACACGTCAGACCAATCAGTCAAATGACCATATGCCTTCAGCCTTTATGTTATCACTAATATGGTGGGGAGTATCCACCGCCAGAAAATAATCTAGGCGCGAGTTCAAATTCCCTGTACCGGAGTCCTCACCGCTCGTCTCCAGTTGCACCGCTGCACTGGGATCTCCACTGCTCGCCTCCTCTCCACCTCCTGACGCCTCCGGAATGCTTGGCTCAATCGGCTCGGCCTTGGGGGCCAATAAGGGCAGGCAGCGGCGACGAACAGGCTCGCCGGAGTCGCCAGCTTGCAAGACAAAAGTCGAGGTCGGCGGTCGTGCCCTTTCCTCGATCGATGGGCCCCGGGCAGAATTTGCACGTTCCGGAGCCGCAGCAACAATCTCCCGACCTAAACGCAGCGTCCCGCGTTGAGTCGGAGACGAACCCCTCCCTATTACCCCCATCCCACTCCACATTGACAACTCCGTCTCCGAACACATCGGTGAACTCGCACTAGCTCCAGAGACAACCGCCGGTCCGGAGACAGCACCGGAGCCAACATCCATCTCGTCGTCAGACTCTCTGCTCTCGTCGCGGGGGTCTCGCAGATGGTGCGACGAAGGAGCCGCCGGAACATAGACCTCCTGGCCTCGGAACGTCTTCCGGACGTAGCGGCCACTGTCTTCGTCGGTCGAGAACGCCTCGGAGTGCTGCCGCTTGACTCCAGAGCAACCGGAATGCCCGGAGCCACCGGAGACTCGACGAGACGTCACTGCTTGGCACGAAAGTGCGCGTCTGTTCACGCGCGTGGTCTGCGGGTTGAAGGAACACCGCACCTTCTCGCGCGCGCAGCGGGCACACATTTTCTTGTGCGAGTTGCGGCGCCGAACGCAGTCGTAGTTGATTTCAACGCATTTTTCACACCCTGCAATTTTCAAGTCAGTTCCAATTCACAGAGAATATTCAAAAAAAGAAGAAAACCAATAAACTCACGATCTTCCCCATCAAAATGTACATATTCCGCCTTTTCCCCACTCTCTGAGTCGGACAGTTCATTCCGGTCGTCACCGGAACATCCAGTCCTCCCCCGCTCGACCTCCGTCGCTTCCGCCTCCTCCTCCTCGCTATCCTCGTCGTCTTCTTCGTGCTCCGGACCTCCCTCAGCACCACCGGTATTGACGCCCGTGTCGACCGGCAGGTCCTCGGGCCCCGGAGTCCCGCACAATGGGTTAGTGAGTTCCAAGATGAGGAACTCAATGTCCTCGTAGGGCCCCAGTGACTCCAAATCGCTCTTGAGCATCTGGAGCTCTGCCAATCGCCGCTGCGACTCACTGCGACTGGAAGTTTCGGGAGCCCGCACCAAACTCCGCACTTGGGCGCGCAGGAACTCCCGGCGCTCGTTGCAGAGTGTCGCTGCGGCTGCCTCCTCGTTGGCGGTCTCGTCCCGCAGTTGCACCGACGTTGCGCGTCCTTTTCCCTCGCCCGTTCCGGTGTTTCTCCGCCGCTCCCGTTCGCTCCTGGCTGCTGTCCACTTCCTCCACTCCCTCCTGCTCCACTCTGGGTGTTGGGTACGTTGGACATGGTGTTGGTGTTGCAGTTGGGTTCCGGTTGTGGGTGGCGGGGAGAAAGAAAGAGTCGACGTGTCAACTTACGGCATCAAGCACGTGACCACGGAGCACGGTCCGGGTACGTGACCACTCAGCGATTCGAGCAGTCAAGCCAAGAAAATTCAAAATTATCCTTTAAAAAAAAATCTTTGGCCAGTTTTCCATCTCCCCATCGATCTTTTCCTTTGTCCCTGAAATTTCAGTATCCTCTTGGTTTATACCTGCTGTTCATTTTCGACTCCGGTAGGAATGTTTGGCATGGGAGCCAAACCCAAGAGGGGGATACTGTTATATCCGTGCGCCAAGACTCCGATCCACGTCTATAACACTCCGGTACGAGTTGCTTGACTCCGGTCCACTCCGGAGTTCGGAGACTACCGGAACTCCGGAGACCGCCGGAACTTCGGAGACTACCAGAACATCGGAGACTTGCTCGGCACGAAGTCCGTAGTCATAGGACTTCAGTATCGACGGTAACATTCACTCCACATGCACCTCCTTCTTTCCCAAGCTTCGAAGTTTATACATATCACCTCATGTTGATTATCCGAAGCATTCCTGATTTCATCCAACTTCTCATTCCGCTTTTGGATGTCCTATTGTTTCCTATTGTTTTTTCCACATGTACCTCCACATGCTTCCTCCTTATCCCCTTTACATTTATATTGAGACACTACACTATTTAATCTCCCTAGTTTACTTCCTGTTCTTCAGTAGTTTAATAAACATCGCTTCCCTCCCTCCAAAGTGGTGTCTGTCGCTCCCCTCATCTTCCTGACTCCTCTTGACTCTGTCCCTCTTGTCTCGACGATTCCTAGCAGTATATGCTCACCCTGCGCCTCAGTGGTGTTGTGTCAATCAGCTCCGCCGGTCCTCCTTTCCGACTCCGGTAACTCGGAGACTGCTCCGAACCGCCGGTAACCTCGGAGTACTTCCCGCTCGTCTGGCCGACTGTCCCTCTACTCCGCTCCCACGACACGGCTCATAACACCGTGACGGCCTGCGAATATCTCGGGTACATCCTGTCTCCGGAGAAAATCACTGCGGTTTCTGAATGGCCTGCTCCCCGGAAGGTCAAGGACATCCAGTCCTTCCTGGGTTTCTGTAATTTCTATTGGTGGTTCATCTACCACTACTCCGACATCACCATTCCTCTCACCCATCTCACCCAGAGTATTACTCGGTGGGAATGGAGTGATGCTTGCCAACTAGCTTTCAACACTCTCAAGTGGAAGTTTGAAGAAGCTCCGGTTCTGTCTCACTGGATCCCCAGTTGACAGATTACCGTCGAGACCAACACTTCGGACTATCCCATCGCCGCCATTCTGTCAATTATCGGCGACAATGGCAAACTCCACCCTGTTTCGTTCCGGTCCCGGACACTCGTTGCTGCGGAACTTAACTACGACACGGATGACAAAGAACTCCTGGCCATCTTTGATGCCTTTACAGCCATTTGCAGAACTTAGGGCGCGGGCCTGTTTTTTTTTTTGAAAACACTTTTCAACGAGAATCGGTATTTTGAGCTCAGTTCTTGTCCGTTTACCCTGGAAATATGCTCATTGTGTCCGCAATGCAAATACGGAGGGCACCACGGTCCTCGTTTTCCCTGATGCCATCATAATTGCCTTATTGGGAAAATATCGGCATTTTTTTACAGAACTTGTCGCATACTCTGTGTTATGGTCGGATTGACGTATAACTTTGAGACAACATACCTGTGAGTATTAATAAGGGCTAGAGATACCGGTATTTCGAATGTGTGCTTTATTTCACCGGTATTCTGCATTCTCATGGTGAGGGATATCTGAATACCTTGTATATGAGAAAATGGATGTGATATAGAAAATACCGGTATTTCCAGCCGTCTGTAATACACCAAAGACCATCCTCTCAAATTTATACGTCAATCTGACCATAAAACAGAGTATGCGACAAGTTATGTACAAAAAGGCCGATATTTTCCCAATAAGGCAATTATGATGGCATCAGGAAAAACGAGGACCGTGGTGCCCTCCGTATTTGCATTGCGGACACAATGAGCATATTTCCAGGGTAAACGGACAAGAACTGAGCTCAAAATACCGATTCTCGTTGAAAAGTGTTTTCAAAAAAAAAAACAGGCCTGTGCCCTAAGTTCTGCAAATGGCTGTAAACAATGGCGGCATTTAGGGAATGACACAGGTGATACTGCGGGTGTCACGATGTCACACCGTACCCGTGACCCGTGATACCGTACCCGTTTTCCCATGGGTACGGTATTACGGGTGTGAACCCGTGGTATTTACATAAACACCCCACGGTTCAATTACCGGGGTGTTTAACTGTGGTATTCCACTTGTTCTACTGATTTCGCACTAAGGGAACATCACATAAGTAATACTAATCATGGAAAACTGCCTAGACAGGCAAGTACTTTGTATGATACTGCAGAAACAACCGGCGAAATATTGGTACTTTTAATCATGTGGCTGGAAACTGGTTTTCGGGTGAAGAAATAGTTGTTTTGGATGCCAGTATTCACAACCCAAGTAGTATAAGAGTATAAACCCTGAATTAGTGATTAGCATAGGAGGAATGACCTCACAAATTTTATTTTGTGTCATTTTACTAGTAAAACCTGATTTTTCCTGAATATAATGTAGTGCAGCTGCATAAGGACTTGCAGTTGGTGTTCATCATGTTCCATCAGTAGGCCTACAACTCTCAAAATTTTACTAGATTTGTATATGCTGTAGGGATGGAAAAGAGGTCAAATCAAGTGTTATTTGTCAGTATTTACCTGTCATCCCAAAAAGGAATCCTGTGGTTCAATCCAACCACTATCCTTCCATAATTCACAAGGGTTGTTCACCATGCTCCCTTAGCTCAGTTGTAAGTACTCTTGCTATGAATTTCACCTGAATGCACCAGATCCTGTGTTCAAATCACTTAGAAGACCTTTTTTGAGGGCCACGGGTTAGGTACCGCAGTAATCTCGGGTAGGGTAGTGCCGCGGGTTGTTCACGGTGTTCAGAAAATCAAGTACCGTACCCGCACCCACGGCACCCGTACCTGTAATACTGCGGGTTTACCCAAATCCGTGTCATACACTAGCGGCATTACCTCGAAGGACCGGAGTTGCCAATCAATGTTGTCACCGACCACAAGAACCTGGAATAATTTGCGATGACCAAGGTCCTCACTCGGCGCCAGGTCCGGTGGGCGGAGTACCTCTGCCATTTCAATATGGTCATCCAGTTCCGTCCCGGAAAACTCGGAGGAAAACCTGACACATTAACTAAACAATGGGACGTCTACCCAAAAGAGGGGGATAAGCACTACACTCAGCTGAATCCTCACAATTTCCATCCTATCTTCAGCCAAGATCAGCTTGGTGCGTCACTCCGGGCTACATATCTTGAAGAGATTGTTCTTCGAGCCTCGGTGGTTATGGATGTTGAACAGCTCCACTCCGAAATCAAGGCTCACGTCCACACCAACCCTGCCAGAGTTGCTGGCTTAAACACCACTGCTTCCGGTACATCCAAGCGCTGGTCTACAGACGATTCCGGTATGCTCCAGTACAATAATTGCATTTGGGTTCCGTAAGTCCCCGGAGATGAACTGGACACACTCCGGATATGTGTAATGCAGTATATGCATGACCACATCCTTGCCAGTCACTTCGGACAGAACAGAACCCTTGCTGCGGTACGACACGAGTACAATTGGCCGGAACTTCGGTCATTTGTCTGGAATTATTGCAAGTCCTGTATCACCTGTCGGTGCAACAAGGCCCCCCGGCATAAGCCTTACGGCCTCCTTCGTCCACTTCCTGTTCCTCTTTGTCCTTGGCATTCGATATCCATGGACTTCATTGAAAAACTTCCTCTTTCCAGCGGTTATGACACAATTCTGGTAATTGTTGACCGGTCATCCAAGCAAGTGATCCTCATACCTTGCGACGTCAACATCACCTCCGAACACCTTGCCAAACTCTTCCTTATTCACATTTTCTCCAAGCACGGTGTCCCCGGTCATGTCACCGCCGACCGGGGCAAGGAATTTGTTTCCTCTTTCTTCCGGTCACTCGGCGAACTCCTCAATATGAAGATGCATTATACCTCCGGTTATCACCCTTTGGCAGATGGTCAAACCGAACACATGAGCCAGACCGTAGAGCACTGTATTCGGATTTTCTGCTCGTACCAGCAGGACGACTGGGATCAACTCCTTCCGCTATGCGAGTTTGCTCTCAACAACGCTCTGAACACATCTACCGGAATTTCTCCGTTCTTCGCCAACAAAGGCTATAACCCGACCATCGCCATCAATCCGGAGATGGATGTTGCTAATACCTACACCCGGGACTTTGTCATCAACCTCCAGGACCTCCATGAATTCCTCCGGGAGTCGCTCAAGGGCGCCCAGGAGCGATACAAGGAGACCGGAGACAAAGTTCGTTCTCCGGACCCGGAGATCAAAGTCAGAGATCAAGTCTTTGTAACGACCAAGTACCTCAGTACCACAAGGCCTACCTGGAAGTTCACGGAGACTTTCGTCGGTCCATACGAGGTCATTGGAAAGCCTTCTGCTGCATCATATCAGGTCAAGCTCCCGAAATCTCTCTCCCAAGTTCACCCCGTATTCCATGTCTCTCAACTCGAGCTCTATCATCCTAATCCATTCCCTGGTCGTGAGGAGCCTCCTCCAGCTGCAGTCAAAGTTGATGAAGAAGGCAATGAGCATTTCGAAATCAAACAAATCATTGACTCAAAGTTTGGACCGGAGGTTCAATAAACCCCTGTTCTACAAAGTTGAATGGCTCGGGTATGAAAATACGGACGAACAGTACACTTGGGTTCGACCTGACAATCTTAATGCTGTGGAACATATTGAAAACTTCCACCGTTGCTATCCGATGTGAGCTGTCACTTTGTGATGCGCTCTGAACGCGGCCAAACGGGAGGAAAATCATACTCACGACGGCGACTCCGTATCCAAGAATATGACACAGTGCGCCTCCGAATAAAAAGGCCAGACCCCGAATCGAACGGAGACCTTGCGAGGAAACGTTATGGGAGTCTGTGTATTCGTCTCGCGCGCGTTACCATTCCGCCACCTGGTCGTGATTAGGACTCGACAAACGGACAAAAAGACGAGACGAACCTGATTTCAATTATAGGACAGACTCCGAATCAAACGGAAACCCACAAGCAAGCATCGAGGAGGAAAATATTGATTCTGGCAAGAGCTACCTGGCCGTTCAATGCGTTCACTCAAAAAATCGACGCAAAAATGAAACGGAGGTAAAAGTTTCTTGATGGTGTATCAAGGCCAGACCCCGAATCGAACGGAGACCTTGCGAGGAAACATTACAGGCTCTCTTATTTGTCTCCCATTCGTTGCCATTCCGCCACCTGGCCGGTACTGGGGAGAAGGAAATGGGGGAGCAAACGGAGACGGAGTGGTTGCGGTATGGGAAACGGGGCGACTAAACGGAGAACTGAGGCGGTTCTTGGGAAACGGGGGGACTGAAACGGGAAACGGAGGCGACACGAGGCTGCTCCGAGTCAATTTCTAACCCCTTCGGAATTGGGAACGCGTGGGCGATCACAGAGGCGAGTCAGAACTGAAAAGGTGGAACGTCCGTTTCCAATTAAAGGTATAAATACGCGCGCGAGTATCGGACAGAGTACGGTATAAAAGCCAGCTGTAGGATACGGAATGATCATCTTTATTACCTCCCACTGCATTTACCTAAAGCTACTCCACCTGAAGTACACCAGGGTGGGGAACTAAATTAAATACACTCCGCTACGGGTCGTGCCGCCCAATAGTAGGACAAACCAAGGTCACCTAGAAGGCCAGGGCTTGTCAAGAAACCCCGTCCGTCTCACCTCCGTTTCGATAAATCGATACGGGGGAAATATAGTCAATCCGGAGTTGAAAGCGCGCGCTAGTAGATTAACGCGGCACACCACCAAACGGCCAGTCGCCTAACTTGGCTTCGTGCAACCGTTCCTTTTCGGAGTTCGAGCGCATATCCTTGCAAGGAACCCACCCCATCGTACACGGAAGGCCTATCCTACGCGATCATACCATTTCCCCCATTCAATTCGCACACTTCACCCCCGAGTCTTCGAAACGGAAGTGATTCCGTTTCAAGGCGTTCATCAACGGAGAAACCACGCTACGAAGGGAATCGCTATAGCCGTCTGTATAGTGTTGCACTGTATGTACTGAAGAGACCTGCCGTCCGATACGTTCGAGACGGGTGGATAAAGCATAACAGATAACCCGAGTACTCCGGAACGGAACAGCATTCGCATTGCGGAGCGTACCCTTCGAGCAAGTGTAGAAAACTATCCATCCGCGGTACCTTCGGAAGGCCAGCCCCCAATGAAGAACTAAATCTTCGAGGAACCTGGCAAAGTGTTCAATCCAAACGGAGAGAACTGTACACACACACACACCACAAATTATATATCGCGCATTAGCGTACCTTAAAACTACGCAGCTCCGCGACAGAGCAATTTCCCCCTAGAGGACGAATTAAATTCTGTAAACATTACTTGACTATACCCACCCCGGGTCAGGCAGTTCACAAAACCGCAGTCCGCATCACATCTGGAGCCCACCGCGAGGGGGAAATTTACAGCTGGAGACCCGCCGTAGTTCGGCTCGCGCGCGCAGACCGGGTTCAACCGCGGTTGCCCCGCCCACACCTGCTTCCAAAACACGCGGCCCTCGCCGTAACCTGCTAGAGGAGATAGTACTCGCAGAAAACTTGCCAGAACAAAGCACCTCGAGTTTATCAACTCCCCCTATCGAGGAAACGGAGTCGGACCACTCGGACCTTACGGAGTTGGTCGATACAGATCCCGAGTCACCACCAGCGGAAACCACCTCCATATCAGACCCCTCGTCTATTACTTTATCAGACGAACCACCTACCCCACCATGCGCATTCCTGCCGTTACAAAATCAAATCCCCCAAATTCCAAAACGGACCATGCCGAAACCATTACCGGCTCGAGGGGTCAAGTCGGCGCCAGCATTTGACGGAAAAGCAGGTCGTCTCAAACGGTACTTTCAAGACATAGATGACGTTGGCGCAGACTCGGAAAGGACAACTGATGCGGAGTTAATTCACATCGCGTTGCGATACTTGGATATCGACGAGGAACAGCTTTGGACACGGAAGCAAACACCTGGAATGACATACCAGGTGTTCAAAGATACCGTTATAAAGCTCTATCCAGGGGCAGACCAAGATAAACTGTATACTTGGACCGATTTCAAAGAAGTGGTTCGAAACGGACAACTTAAATCACCAGCGAACCGTGATGAGTTCGGCCAATACACTCGCGACTTTCAACGTGTAGCCGACTTCTTGAAATCCAAAGGAAAGATCTCCGATAGAGAAACCAATGAATACTTCATGAAGGGCATCCACCCCGACTTCCGTTTACGGGTGCTGAGTAGGCTTCAGGTCGTACGAACGGCTCAACCCAGCGATGAGCCATATCCCATGGTGGATGTGATTGAAGCCGCGGAATGGGCAATAGACGGAGTACCGGGGATTCTTTACAGGGAAACAGATGAAGACAGCGCCTACATAAAAAAGGAAATGGTCGAACTCACCTCGGCGATGAAGAACATGAACCAGACCTTTTCGGCTCAGATACAATCGCTCTCTCGGAAATTCGATACGGGACCATCGAGGAATGTTGAACCAATACGGAACCGGGCACCCGTGTACCAGAACCAGGCGCAACCCTCTCCGGGTTGGAATAGAGAGGGTGCTCCTCCGTTACCCGCGCAGAATCAAGCATTTCAGGATGCGAGCCGGGTCACCACAGGGATAAATCCAGGTACAGGGTTTCAGGAAGGGCGATGCGGTGGCTGCAGCGAAAATGGACATTTCCTGAGGGAATGCGCAAAAATCGAGGAATACATCCGAGCGGGCAAGTGTAAAAAGAATGCGGAAAATTGCATAGTATTGCCCCCGGGGAACTATATTCCTCGATATATCACTGGCACCACTTTCGTCGAACGAATTGACCGCATCACAGCGGCCTCCAGCGGTCTCATCACCGTGAACGAGGATCCCTTCTTGGCGTTGTCCTCCCTCACCTCGCTCAATTCCTTTACGCCGCCTACCCATTCTGCCCCCGCATCAGTTATTGCGTCACTGGTTGCATCACCAGCTGTGTCAGTGAGAACCCCAGAACTGCCTTCACCTTTGCCTCCCTCGACTCCTCACCACTACAACTCGTCCGACTCCTCCTCCGACTCAATCCCCCACCCGCTTCATCGGACGAATACCATGCCTGCCAAATAAGCTTACGTCAAGGAGCTCGGCTCTAAGGCGCCCATCGTGCATGCTGGCGACTTGACGCAGTCCGTCTTGCGCAAGTTTGAAATCAGTTTTGAAAATTACGCTGCCCACAAGAACCTCGACGATAAACAACAGGCGTCACATGCCCTGGGATGCTGGAAGGATTTTCGTGTAACCCAATTCTTATGCATCCCCTCCGAACGCACGAAGCTTCTCGTGATGCCGTTTGCTGATATCATGGGCGTTATTCATGAACGTTTCCTGCCCAAGGGGTGGGATCGGACTCTTCGTATTGAGATGTGCAACCACTGCCAGGGGACGAACAAGTCTTTCCACGAGTACGCCACCGCTGTTCGCAAAACTAATTCCCTTCTCTCCGAAACCTCCCACCATTTCTCTGACAAACGTCTTGGCGCACAACTTGAATCCAATATGCTACCCCCACCTCCAACAAGATTATGACCACAACACCGCCGCAAAGGACGAGGAGGACTTTGAAAAATGGCTAGTTGAAGTTGTTCGCGTTGATGACACACGTGTCCGCACCGCCGCCCGCCTTAACAACATCGCTAAACAATGCGAGCACAAACGTGATCGCAAGCGCCTCACCACCAATGACAGCGAACGCACCGCAAACACAACTGCGAGAACAATCCTCCCGCCTCCGGCTCGTCCAGTTCAGGCACTACCAAACTCGGCATGACCACAAAGCTCACCGCGGACGAGACGACCCTCCTCGATTCTAATTATGGCTGCCACCGATGCCGCTGCGCCTTTGTTACCCACCGCAGTTGGGACAAAATTTGCGACTTCCCTGTTGTCACCGACGCGTACAAACTGGTCACTCATGCAGTCATTGCCGCCCAGCGCGCCGCTCTCAGCGCTGAACAAATCCGCACCGTCGAGGCCTACAACCCCAAGTCGGGAAAGCCTTTGGCCACCGCCGCACCGGCTCCCGCTGCAGCTGCGCTCACAGATCATAGCTTCGTCGTGGCAGTGATTTCGGAGATCGAGGACGAGAACGACTCTGACATCTCAACTCGTAATGTGAGTCGTGATTCCTATTGCGTCCCCCATTTGTATTGGGACTTCCGCATGTCGGGTCCCGATACAAATCTTCCTGTGCACCTACGTGGGCTGATCGATGATGGCGGTCATTTAGTTTTGATAAACCCCGACATCGTCAACCGCCTTGGCCTCCGCCGACTGAAGCTGTATAAACCGGAGCCCGTAGGGGTGGCAATGAATAATTCAACGAAGCGTGAGACTGTTTTGACCGTGTATGTACAATTCAAAGCCTTTTCTGATGACTTACAATACGAGACGAACACCGTCCACGCCCTCATTGCCCCCGGCCTTTGTGCCAATATTATCTTAGGTCTCCCTTTTATCACGCGTAACCATATTGTTGTAGACCACCACGCATGTACAGCTGTCGATAAGTGTACAGATTATAATCTTCTTGACCCATCTCCGCTCCCCTTGTGTTCGCTCGTCTCTCTGGTAGCGCGGGTAGTGCACTCGTCCTCTGTACTGTGGCGTAGTGTTACTCCGGTCGTCTCTCTACTACTCCGGAATACCGGAGTCTTTGGTCCTCTACCGGAAGACCTCGGTCCCACTCCGCTGTGTCTGCTGGCAACTGGCCCTTATCCCTGCTCCCTCCGAACCTGGATATAACAGTATAATTAAACTCACCTACTCACACTATCCTCTGTGATCAACTTACTCCGACATGTCTCACTATGACAAGCCTGCGCCCGACCCTGATCGGCGCCAATCTCGTCTCTACAGTCACATTGTTCTTTTGACTTCTCCCGCTCGTGGTTTTACCATCAATCCCTCGCTCAGGGTAGGCACGATGCGTTCTACTCCGGTTCCGACCGGAATCACGGTACGCCGCTCGATGCTTCGCGGGGAGATTGACCCCGCCAACGTTCCCGGATTGGTAACAACCCCCCGCACTCCTGAAAATCCTACCCGCTACCCTGCCTCGCCTCATCCCCGTGCCTTCGACAACACTCTGATCACGGCACCGAATCTGGGTTCTGGCCGGGCTCTTTCGCCTACTTCGAATGAGCCACCGGACGTACCTGCAGATGCGCCGAGAGGACCTCTGCCGTCTCCGGCAAGGTCTCGATCTCGACCTCGATCCCGCAGTCGCTCCCATGCGTCACGCTTTCACTCCGCTCCTGCCCCCAGTGGCGATGGAGGCGGAGGAGGAGGCTCGCCCATAGGTTCAGGGGCCAACTCTCCAATCAGAGGCCGTCCTCCTGGTCGAGGACCCCCAGGATCCCCTGGTGGATCTCCTGGTGGCAGTGGCGGTGGCGGCGGAGGGGGTGGTGGTGGCGGCGGAGGCGGACCTCCGGCGCCTCGCTGAGGCCGCACTCCGGACGCTGATGACCTGCTGATGAGGAACACCCTCCGGCAGTTCTCGCAGACTATGTCCATTCTTGTCCGGAATTCCGGAGCGCCTCGCTCCACCAAGTCTAATCTCCGGAACCCTGACACCTTCAATGGTTCCGACCCGGACAAACTTCCCCTTGTCCTTTCCCAATGTTATCTCCACTTCGCCGAGCGTACTCAAGACTTTCCCGGAGATGACGACAAGATTTACTTTATCATCTCGTACCTCCGGGGTATCGCTCAGCAGTGGTTCACACCGAACCTCTACAATACTAAGGTTCCAGCGTGGGATAACAACTTTCCGCGCTTCATCGAGGAGCTCTCCACCAATTTCGGTCCACATGACCCGGTTGGTGATGCGGAGGATCGCATCCGTCTCTGTCGCATGAAAACAGGTGACCGGATTGCGACCTACGTCCTCGCTTTTGACACCCTGGCCAGTCTCACGGACTGGGGTGATTCTGCTCTCCGCCATCAATTCTACGAAGGACTTCCTCGTCGTATCAAGGACGAGATGGTCCGGGTCGTCCACAACAATACGCTCCTCAGAGTTAAAACGGTGGCCCGGAGTATCAACGCCCGGTACCACAAGCGTGAGGCGGAGAAACAGCGAGAGTGCGAGCTCGAGCAAGCCCTCGCCGGACGCTCCGGTGGTCACAGCGGTCCTTCCGGTCCGCCGGATAACTCCGGAGACCGGAATGCCAAGTCCTCTGGCAAGCAGAAGGACAAGAAGCACGGTGGAAATCCCTCTAGACCCTCTGGGAATTCGTCCTCCACCGCTCCCCTCCATACTCCAACTCTGGAAATCGTCCCGGAGGAGGAGGTGCTACCGGCAAAGGTGGCCAGGCCAACAACAACAAGGCCGGCACCTCTAAGCCCTACCCCGATAAGCTCGGCACCGATGGCAAAATCAAGGAGTCGGAACGGGAGCGCCGCCGCAAGAACAATCTTTGCATGTATTGCGGAGGCCAGGGTCACACTGCGGACGAATGCAAGAAACGTCCGGAGAAGTCCAGCGGTCGCGCTGCTCAGGCAGATACGTCTCCGCAGGGAGATGCGTCCACTCTGGAGTCGTCAAAAAATTGATCAGCAGCCCGGAGCATACCTCCGATCCCCATCCGGGTTGCGTTGACTCCGGGGATCTCCCTGAGGTGCGTCTCAACGCGTCCGCTCTTTCGCTAATGCCCTTTACGTCGATCTGTCCGCGTCTCTCATACTTCCTGACTCTCATCTGTCTGGCACGGACGAATGTTCAACCATTCCGCCGTCCAGTGTACCACAAATTGCTGTGGGATTCAACTCCCTGTTACGTGCGCTTATTGACTCTGGTTCCTCTCATTGTTTTATATCTAGAGAAATTGTGGAATCAAATGGCTTTATTCCGTACTTAGTGCCCCCAGTAAAACTCCGGTACCTCGAAGGCTCTTCTTCAATAATCAACCGGAAGCTACACTTGTTGCTCCGGTTCCCAACTGGAGAAGTCCTATCTCAGGATTTCTACGTCACCCGTCTGGATCCTCCTTGTGATATGGTTCTTGGATACAATTGGCTCCACCGCTTCAATCCGTTGATTGACTGGATGCGGGCCTCTATCACATTCAAACCTATTCCCTCTGGTTCATCCCTGTCGACATCTCCGGCAATAATGCCGGAATCTGTTTCGGTAGCTCCGATTACGGACAAGACATCTCCGAGTGCGGTTTACCCCTCCGGAGTGTCTACACCGATCGGGTTGACGTCTCCGGTTCCTGGTCCTTCTATGGATGCTCCCGGTCCTTCAATGGACACGTCTGGAATGCTTCCAGTCGACTCCGGTGAACACCGGAGTCCTTCCGGTCCTTCTATGGATGCTCCGGAGGTTACTATGCCTCGTCCTTTCTCTACCCCTCCGCCAGTGTCTTTAGTTTCCGCTGCCGCGTACCGAGTCTTGCTTAAAGACAAGGATACTGTTCAGTATACCTTGCGCGCAACACCGCTGGGCGAAACCTCGCTCCGGGGTGCCTCGGCCGCTGCACCGGATCTCACCGGTCTGCCTGAAGTTTATCACGACTTCGCCGACGTTTTCTCGGAGTCTGAAGTGTTCGCGCTTCCTCCGCATCGTGAGTTTGATCTCAAGATAGAAACAGTCGACGGCGAAGTTCCTCCTATTGGCCATGTATACTCGCTCTCCGAAGCTGAGTTAAAGGCACTCCACAAGTACATTGACGAGAACCTGAAGGCTGGATTTATTTATCCTTTTTCTTCGAGTCACGGGGCTCCAATTCTGTTTGCCAAGAAGAAGGATGGCAGTCTCCGGTTGTGCGTAGACTACCGAGGGTTGAATCAGATCACAAAGAAAGACAAGTATCCGCTCCCCCTCATCGCCGATCTTCTCGATGCCCCTGGCCGGGCTCGAATTTACACCAAACTCGATCTCCGGCATGCTTATCATCTTCTCTGAATTGCTCCCGGAGACGAGTGGAAAACCGTTTTCCGAACCCGCTATGGCTCCTACGAATTCAAAGTCGTTCTGGAGGGACTATCTAATGCTCTGGCCGCCTTCCAACGCTTCCTGAACACGATTTTCGCCAATCTGCTCGACGTGAACGTCATTGTCTACTTGGATGATATCCTCGTTTACTCCGACGATCCCACCGACCACGAAAATCATGTTAAGGAGGTTCTCCAGCGTCTACGAGAGCATGGTCTTTTCTGCAAACTCCCCAAGTGTGAGTTCTCCGTGACGACCTGCAAATATCTCGGGTACATCATGTCTCCGGATGGTTTCCAGATGTCTCCAGAAAAAATATGGGCGGTTTCTGAATGGCCTACTCCCCAGAAGGTTAAGGACGTTCAATCCTTCCTTGGTTTCTGTAATTTCTATCGGCGGTTCATCTACCACTACTCCGACATCACCATTCCTCTCACATGTCTCACCTGGAGTACAACTCGGTGGGAATGGAGTGATGCTTGTCAACTCGCTTTCGACACTCTCAAGCGGAAGTTCGAAGAAGCTCCGGTTCTGTCTCACTGGATCCCCGGTCGACAGATTACTGTCGAGACCGATGCTTCGGACTATGCCATCGCCGCCATTCTGTCAATCATTGGCGATGATGGCGAACTCCACCCTGTTTCGTTCTGGTCCCGGACGCTCGTTTCACAAGAACCTGGAATACTTTGCGATGACCAAGGTCCTCACTAGACGCCAGGTCCGGTGGGCGGAGTACCTCTGCCATTTCAATATGGTCATCCGGTTCCGTCCCGGAAAACTCGGAGGAAAACCCGACGCTTTGACTAGACGATGGGATGTCTACCCAAAAGAGGGGGATAAGCACTACACTCAGCTGAATCCTCACAATTTCCGTCCTATTTTCAGTCAAGATCAGCTTGGTGCGTCACTCCGGGCTACATATCTTGAAGAGATCGTTCTTCGAGCCTCGGTGGTTATGGATGTCGAACAGCTCCACTCCGAAATCAAGACTCACATCCACACCGACCCCGCCGGAGTTGCTGGCTTACAGCTGTTTGCAAATCTAATGGCACTACCCCTATTTTTGGAAGAAAGAGCATTTTGAACCCTACCGGGTTTTTAGCTCATTACTCCCTCGGTTTTGAACCAATTGATATAAATCTGGGTGGGTCAGAGAGCAGGTAAGGTGGGCTTTCAACTGCTACAGGTCTTGCCCTTTAACTCAAAGTTTTCAGCTATGTCAAAATCAGTCTTGGGGGTGCTGATCCCACACTGGAAACCCCAATACTCGCTCATTTCCCATTCAATTTGCATAAAACTAGGTTCATATTGAACGCGGAAGCCCAGCCAAAATTTTGTGAACCAGACATAATGGTTTTGTGCCAAGACAACCGAGGTTCCCACGCCTCTCGGAATTTTCCGTTGAACAAGATCTAACCCAAATGCGGTGCAAATCTCACAAAATCTCTACTATCTAGGACAATTGACTCCATTCATAGACTCCATCATGGCTGGAATCAAGAAAATTGAATGAGAAAACATGAAGTTATTCAGTTAACAAGTTGTGGTTGAATCAAAAGGTATGAATTTTTGGGTTGCCGACTGGGGCGAGCTAGAACTGGAGATGGATATGAATGGAAGGCACACCTTCCCCGCTCCCCAACCCACCCAGAATTATGTCAATCCGTTCAAAAATGAGGGAGTAATGAGCTCAAAACCCGGTAGGGTTCAAAATGCTCTTTCTTCTAAAAATAGGGGTAGTGCCATTACTTATGCAAAGAGCTGTAAACGCCGCTGCTTCCGGTACATCCAAGCGCTGGTCTACAGACGATTCCGGTATGCTCTGGGACGACAATCGCATTTGGGTTCCGCAAGTCCCTGGAGATGAACTGGACACACTCCGGATATGTGTAATGCAGTATATGCATGACCACATCCTCGCCGGTCACTTCGGACAGAACAGAACCCTCGCTGCGGTACGACACGAGTACAATTGGCCGGAACTTCGGTCATTTGTCTGGAATTATTGCAAGTCCTGTATCACCTGTCGGCGCAACAAGGCCCCCCGGCATAAGCCTTATGGCCTCCTTCGTCCCCTTCCTGTTCCTCTTCGTCCTTGGCATTCGATATCCATGGACTTCATTGAAAAACTTCCTCTTTCCAGCGGTTATGACACAATTCTGGTAATTGTTGACCGGTCATCCAAGCAAGTGATCCTCATACCTTGCGACGTCAACATCACCTCCGAACACCTTGCCAAACTCTTCCTTATTCACATTTTCTCCAAGCACGGTGTCCCCGGTCATGTCACCGCCGACCGGGGCAAGGAATTTGTTTCCTCTTTCTTCTGGTCACTCGGCGAACTCCTCAATATGAAGATGCATCATACCTCCGGTTATCACCCTTTGGCGGATGGTCAAACCGAACGCATGAACCAGACCGTTGAGCAGTATATTCGGATTTTCTGCTCGTACCAGCAGGACGACTGGGATCAACTCCTTCCGCTATGCGAGTTTGCTCTCAATAACGCTCCGAACGCATCTACCGGAATTTCTCCGTTCTTCGCCAACAAAGGCTATAATCCGATCGCCATCAATCCGGAGATGGATGTTGCTAACACCTATGCCCGGGACTTTGTCGTCAACTTCCAGGACCTCCATGAATTCCTCTGGGAGTCGCTCAAGGGCGCCCAGGAGCGATACAAGGAGACCGGAGACAAAGTTCGTTCTCCGGACCCGGAGATCAAAGTCAGAGATCAAGTCTTTGTAACGACCAAGTACCTCAGTACCACAAGGCCTACCCGGAAGTTCACGGAGACTTTCGTCGGTCCATACGAGGTCATCGGAAAGCCTTCCGCGGCATCATATCAGGTCAAGCTCCCGAAATCTCTTTCCCAAGTTCATCCCGTATTCCATGTCTCTCAACTCGAACTCCATCATCCTAATCCATTCCCCGGTCGTGAGGAACCTCCTCCGGCTGCGGTCGAAATTGATGAAGAAGCCGATGAGCACTCCGAAATCAAACAAATCGTCGACTCCAAGTTGGACCGGAGGTTCAATAAACCCCTGTTCTACAAAGTCGAATGGCTTGGGTATGAAAATACGGATGAACAATACACCTGGGTTCGACCTGACGATCTTAATGCTGCGGAACATATTGAAAACTTCCACCGTCGCTATCCGAACAAGCCCGGTCCTGAAAACTAGCTTCCGGTTCACTTCGGAGACTCTCCGGCAGACCGGAGTTTCGGAGACGAAAACAGACTTATACATTTTACAAGAAATCCAAGAAAACATATAACAATTCTATTTACATTTTCATTCTCATTCTCACAGCTCCATTTCATCCCCTCCATCATTTCCATCCTCCTTATCTGCTTCCTTTTCAAGCTCCTCCCTCGCATCTCGGAGACAATCGCACTCGTGGTTCCCAAGAAGGTTCTCCAGAACCCTTACGCGTCCGGTCATTTCAGCAAGTTGCTCGCGGAGTTCCCTCAACTCCGCCTGCGTTGACCGACGTTCCGGAGAGCCGCTCCGGAGCCGATAACGGTGACGAGACGGTCCTGGGACGCCTTCCATCCCTACATCTGACGTCGAACCAGCCTCTGACCGCTGACACGGTGGTTGCGTCCTCGTCTTCTTTGAAGCGGTTCCCTTCCGCCACTCCGAGATCGACCGGAACGCTCTCCGGGATCCCGTTTCGCCCGCTTCGCCTTGGGGTGCCCGGCGTTCAGGGAACAAGCAATCCGCTTGCCCGAGCAGTGTGCGAAAGTTGAAAACTTGCCGTTTTCATGCATGGGGTAGCAGTGTTCGCCCCGTTTGGCGCACGCCTCGCATGCTGGTGAATAATTAGCCTCCGACTACCGGAGTCGGGACGAGGAATCTCCACAACCTCGGAGTCGCTCCCTGCGCGTTTTCGCTTCTCCGCCTTTTTCCTTCTCCGCTCCTCCTTCGTCAGCGCATTGAGTCGCCGGCGTTCATCTGCTATCAGCATCTCGACCCCGTTGGCGAGATCCTCACTCCGCAGCGCGAGTCTGGCTTTGCGCTCTGCCTCCGTCTCCTGTGGCGTGGTCTCTGTGCCACCGACTTCTTCTCCTCCAGAGCCGTCCTTCTCCGGCCTCCCTCCATGTCCTCCACTCGAGCCCCCAGCAGCTCCAGACGGGGTGTTGTTGGTTGCGGACATTGGGCGTGGTGTGCGGTGAGCGTCCGGGGTGGTGGTGGTTCGGAGTCAACAAGCAAAGTCAACTTACGGAACCGAAGCACGTGATACGTCACGACACATGACTCGTTGTGGAACGCAATGAAAATTCAAATATTGGCGGAAAATTCAAGCAGATAAAAATCCTCAAAAAAATATTTTATTCATTTCGACATCATACCTCATCCTATGCATCCACATGACAACCACAATCTCAAAACAGGATCCCTCCGGTACTCTGGTACGACATGTTCGTCTAGGGAGCTGAACCCAAGAGGGGGATACTGTTATATCTGCGCGCGCATAACATGGAAGCATTCCGGAGTCGACGCCTCACACTCCGGAGTCTCCGGTATCTCCGGAGTTACCGGAATCCCGGAGACAACCGGAGTCCTTGGTGACTCGTTATCTTTGCAACGTGCGTCAAACTAAATGACTTACCATGTGTCTGGAGTCAAGCATATGGTTGCTACTTCTTTCCACATGCTTCAGAAAACCACATGATTTACATCTCTTCTTCAACTTCTCCAACAACATGAGGTGATCAGGTTCTATTGTATTCCCGCATGGTTCCTTATCTATCTCCTTATACCTTTACAACAGAGTACTTTACTATTTAATCCCCTAGACTACACTCCTGTTCTTCAGTTTAATTATTGAGTTGCTTCTGTGCCCTGTAGTTGCTTCTGGGTTCTCTCCGGTCTCCAAATACCGGGATACTCCCCTTGTGTTCGCTCGTCTCTCTGGTAGCGCGGGTAGTGCACTCGTCCTCTGTACTGTGGTGTAGTGTTACTCCGGTCGTCTCTCTACTACTCCGGAATACCGGAGTCTTCGGTCCTCTACCGGAAGTCCTCGGTCCCACTCCGCTGTGTCCGCTGGCAACTGGCCCTTATCCCTGCTCCCTCCGAACCTGGATATAACATCAGTGTTGGATATGTTTTCCACGACTATGACGGTGCTCCACGAAATAGGGGCTTTCCGCATGATCAAGAAGACCTCCATAGGACCTCCCTCGTCGGTGTTAGTGAGGAGGCGCGCGTATTTAATGTGTCGCCCCAAGAACATTTGAGGAGATTCCTTTTCGTGTCCATCTTGGCGAAAAGCCTGAGCTTCGAATTTTGCGTTCATGAGGAGCTGCCATTTCTTGCCGAGGTAGCTGTCTTTAATGACTTGCAAGTAAACGGTGTAGTGAGTTCTCATTTCCGCTTGTCTTTCCGCAGGTAACGTCGAAAACCACAGATGTACCTGAGAATCCTTCTTGAGTCGAGACGGGAGCCAGTACGCTAGAGCCATCGGCAACCATCCCAGCAAAGTCGCGACTTGCCCAATCTCCCAGAAATAAATCCACGGCCGTATCGTGATCGCCGTCCCACTCTGGGAGGGACTCGAGCTTGAGCTTGGGCTCAATGGTGGGGACCATCGTGCCGTATGGGGCGCCGGGGGCCACGTAAGGGAAAGGTTGGTTACCGCCTCCGCCGTTGCCGCCCCCGCCATTGCCTCCGTCGCCACTGCCTCCAGGTGCGCCACCACCCCTGTCGCCTCCTCCTGCACCGCCGCCGCCATTGTCTCCACCTCCCGGTCCCCCGTTCCCTCCACCAGCTCCTAGGGGTGGTGGTGGAGGCGTGCAACCTCGGCGAGGACGTGGGCGCGGACACCTACGCGGTAGCAGAGAGCGTCGAGCACCGCGACTGGAAGGCGTGCGTGAATCGCTGGAATCGTCGGAAGGGTCTTCCCCCGGATTGTTCAGCACTTGCTGAGGCTCGGGCGCGCGTCCCTGAGGCGGATTCTGGCGACTAGGAGGAGGGGAGCCATAGAGGTCATCGTCCTCCGGGTCTCGATCGTCACATTGCGCCCGACCACTCCCTCCAGGGAACGTCTGGTTAGTACCCGCCGAGGGCTCGGTGCGGACTTGGAAGTGAGGCGGAGGTTCAGTGCGACGGCGCACGTCATGGAAACATTCCTCATCAATCTCTCGAACCCTTTCGAGAACCATTCGGGGTCGAGGAGTCGAAGGGCGCGGCTGGAGAGGCACGTCCGGTCTCATTCGCGGTCTAGCTTGACTGATTGATTCCACAGGGAACGCTGAAGCCATGCCCACGATCGGATTCGGTTGAAGCAAATTCGGGATGTGCACTCGGTACGTTTCGTCCTTCGGAGACTTAGGCACGAAGAACTCGTGAGGGTCTTTGTACGTGGTATAGGCACTCAATAATCCTGGCTTAGCAGTAGCTGGATTCCATGAGGGAGGAAGGTTGATCTTGTATTCGGGCGACGGAGTCCCTCCATCGGAAACCACTTCCCTGTCTACGTCTGCCTTGGGTGGTCATCGGCTAAGTTTAGGTTCCTGTGGAGGGAGCTGAAAATTGGGCCCTGCTCCTCGACTGGTCGACGCAGGAAGGACGATCTCCCTTTTCTCCCTCTCCGAAGTGTACGTGAGGACCGCAGGGCGTTCTTCCGGGGGCCGATCTGGGAAGGCTCAAGCGAGGTACGCCGGCGCCTGCAGCTTGTCCGGAAGCCACTCAACTTTGGGGTCATACATGGTCGGGTGTAGCTCCCGCAAGTGGGGGACGTGATTGAAGAGATAGTTAATGTCCGATATATCTGTCCAATTTCGAGGGAAAACTTCATAGACTTCCGGGTTGGTGGAAAGAGGTGAGAGTAGAATGTCTTCATCCCTGCTGGCAGCGTACTCGGACTCATACTTGTCCAGATTCCTCTGAGCCAGCCCTACTCGAGTGCTTAGCGCTAACCAGGTGACGTGCAGTTCATTCAAATCGTTAGCATTTCTCAACACTTTGGAGAGTGATTTGAAAGGATCGATCTGGAAACAATTGGTGCGTCCGTCTACCAGGTCCGCTGCCCGTTCTAGCAGAAATTACATCTCGCTGACTGTTCGTTCGGTCCTCAGGAAGAAGCCCGATTCCAGCGCGAATCGGCAGCTGGGTCTGGCATTCAAAAATGTGACCCCCTGTCGATGACCTCCTCGGGGTCAAGAGTCTTCTTGCTGGCTAGCAAATTGGTCCTGACAGCTATCGAGGTGTCCATCTCTTGATCGGCCAAGAACTCTCTTCGAAGGTCAGCCATATCCGACATGGTGTAACCCCTTTCCATGCCGCTCTGTACCGCACGCTCGGGGGTAGGTTCCCTTCCCGCTCGGCCGAATTCAGCTCCGAACGCGAAGCCACGGTCGCTGGATGTGACCCCGTATTAGGTACGATGTTTATTATCGGGCTGTTGCATCGGAGTTATAGGAGCTAAAGGGGGGATTGCAGAGAATGATGAAGGGCCTTGGAGCGAGAGTTCGCGAGGGGAAAACGCGCGAGCGTGATCGTGTAACGACAGACTAGACGAAGGGGCCGAGGATAACGCCGAGGATGACGGCGAGGAAGGAGTAGGGTCGAGATCCGTTTGGGCAGCGCTTTCCGAGATGGTGTGTTTCACTCTGGAACGAGATCGGGTCACCGCTGGGGTATACGTAGCCGAGCGCGTCTTGTCGGGGGACAAAGATCACATCGTAGACTTAGACTTCAATGTAGCTGCCCCTTTAAGGGCGCTGGATGAAGCAATAGACTCTCTTTTTATTGCTCTGGCCGATGACGACACCGTCGGCGCGAGCAATCGGGACTGTACTGAATCCAGGTAGGGAGATGAATACGTGCGAGGGCGGTAAGCTCCTCGCCGGGGTTTGGACTGTTTGCGAATAGTAAACACGAGCCGACTGGGACGTCAATGTTCCCAGTTTGTCCACTTTGTAAGGATCCGTTAGACTCCTCACGAAAGAACGTTGATGAATTAAATCCAGTGAGCTCGTGTACTCCTTATAATGTGGTAAGGACCTAAATTAACGGTCCACTCTTAAAGAACTTAACCCGGAGTCGGATATCCAGGCTCTCGAGTGGTTAAGTTCTAATCCCACGATGAGAGAGCTTGCACGTCAAGTCGTAATGCTATCGTTAAGGATCGTCAGAATTCGTGTTAAGTCGTAAGGTTCATAGAAATCCTGAAACAACTTAAGCTCAGGCCTCTATCACTGGCTCGGATCGTATCGACGAGTAGTGGAGGCAAGTCGACCTTGAAGATGAGCAGGTAGTTATGGTGTAAGTGTAGATAAGTACGAGTGCCCGCCATATAGATCCCAATGTCAGGGAACCCTTACACTACCCAACTTCTAACTCCGCATGGAGATAGAGCTGTACGAGGGCCATTCCGGTTGTAGAATATCCGAGCCAAAAAACAGAGGCTGTATTTTGACATCCTGAAGAATGCACTGGTAGCTAGCCTTCAAAATCAGTATGTAATATAATCTGGGTGAAGCGACCTGCACTCAGGGTTGGCAAAGATATAGCCAGAAAACATGCTCTCTATACAGCGGGTGTATTTCCGATTTCAAGTTGAGTGACATACATCGGGTGCCGAGGATTGGAAGTCGGAAAGAAACAACTCACCGGCAATGTGGAATATTGGGGCATAGCCCCAAGCCCCAAGCACTTTGTTGAAGAAGTCCGATAAAATACTGTATGTGCACAGCTGGACAAGACGCAACAGAAGAGGTATGTGCAAATAAAAATGGAAGAAGCAAGGGCTGTTGATAACCCAAGCGCTGCAAAGCAAGTAGCAAGTTATTGACTCCTGTGCAAGCTCTAGAGACAAAGGAACCTGATGGAAAGACAATGCAACGCTTCAGTGGACCGGGGTCGGTTGCAATGTATCAGATGACGGGTCGCTGTATCCCGCTTATCGACTCTACCAGACTCTCCAGAAACCTTCAAAGGGTCATAGCACCATCACAACCGTGACAGACGAACGAACATGTGAACACATAATGAGGCAGATCTGAGGCGACAAAGAAAGAGCAACTAGACAGTTCAGAGCTCCAGTAAACAAATGAAACATAAAGAGAGATGCATCATACACAAAACAAGACACACTTCGAGGTGTTTGTGTTTGTAAATATTGAAATTGTTCGGGGAGAACATACAGGGATAACCAAACCACTTCAATTGTGTATCTCGCTCTACCACATACGATAGGGTTAACATGGATATAGCAACATATAACTTATATGAAGGGTTGAGTTAGCGTCGCGGGGCTCTACAAGACACCATAAACCTTCTGCCAGTGGAGGCTCTAGCACTGATGTTAGTGGGCAGCTGCTTTCGGATGGCTCGCGGACGTCGTGGGCCACAAGCAAATGTATGGGTGAAAAGAGATTGGGCTAGGATGCAGAGTACTCCAGGGCAGATGCTAAGTGAAAAACATGGACAGGGACCAGGCGAAGACTGGACGACTGAGTGAGATTGTGTGTTGGTGGATGTCAAAGAACGCAATTCAGAGCCCAAGTAAATGCACGAAACATGAGGGCAAGAAGAGAGATGTATAATAAACAAAGCAACAGTGTCTGCATACAACAATTGTAGCTGTGATTGTTCCTGTTTGTCACTGTATGTTCTACACGATCAAATACAAACCACCTCAATGATGTACTGCTCAAAGATGACCCGTCGGATATAAACCCATAAGAAGTCATTTCGATTGGACAACAACCCGGAACAGTTACGTGTCCAGGCACTCCACAGATCCGGATTATTAAGCGGCGAGACAAAGTTGAGTTGAAAGAAGGGGAGGGTGATGGAGGCTGAGAAAGTAGACACAACTTTTGAGTTTTGCGTACAGCTCAAGTCATACTGTGAATAATCAATAAATGGCCCACTTCAACTGCAATCACGCTGCTTTTGTCCAGCAATTCCCCGAAGACGAGAACAACTTGTGTTTGGAGAAAACTCCCGCCTCGAAATCGGGTGATTGCCATATGTTCGTAAGGAGCGGTGAAAAGAGCATGATTGGTCGACTCTTCGGAGAAAAAATGCTGGGAGATGAACAGGCAAGCTGCGGTCCTTCGAAGAAAAAGATGTCCGACGGCCGCTGCATATAATCCACCGGAAGATTACATGAGAGTCTTCGTTTATTCAAGTCGCATCTTGGCTCGTCCCGACTTGAGAGCGCAGAGTGGTACGTATGGAAACCATGCTACACGACATATGCTTGAAGGAGAGGCGCGTGAGTGAGGGTGTACATTATATACTTGGGGCGCAAAAATCCCAAGGCAGGAGAAGGTCACCACAACGGATTGATAGGCTCCGTTGGCGTCGAGACCGAGTCTCGGCGTCTAGGTCTAGGGATTGAATGTTGACCCAAAGCGGCAACGGATCAATTATTTCAGGCCCAATTTGGGTTCCGTCGCCTTTAGACCCAAGGAGGAGTAAGCACCGGGTGAGTAATGGCGTCCAGCGTTAGGCGGGGTAGGAGAATCGAGTTCGAATGGCTGACCGGGTGTTGATCGAAGACGAACGATCGAAGACAGAGAGTGCGAGATGTATCTGCCAGAGTGATATCTTTGACGAGAATAAGCATCCTCGGGGACTGAGACGCGTGTCAGGCCGGAGAGCAGGCCGAGGACAGTCAGCGATGAGAAGAAGGTTGAGGAAGGTTTTGGACAACAAGGGACAACAACTTGATCAGTCAGAGCGTTGGCTGCGGGCTTGCGGGATTGTCTCTTTTCTTTCTCCTCTTGCTTTGTACTACAATCCAGTCCAACCCACACACCCACCAGCATCCCCCCGACCCCGCACGACCCAACGACGACGACTTGCCGTGACTCGGACGACTCGGAGCAACGATGCGCGAGAGCAACTTTGCGTTCCCCGCGCAGAACAAGGCCTGTGTCTGTATCACCTCCCAGCTATACGACAGACGCGGTGCGCCACGCTCTATTTTATTCTCTATTTTATTTATTTATTTATTCCCGAATTAATCCAGCACTGGACACCTCGTCTGCACTCCCGCTATTCAACTCGTTAACGCACCTCACATATCTCACTTCCACCTCTCCGCGGATCCGCGAGATCATGACCATGGACGGCGGCCTCGAGCGCCTCGTCCGCATTCTCCGCGACTTTTGCATGTCTCCGCCCCCGCCCCAGTCTCCCGCAGCCTTCTACGGCCTCCTTCCTCCAAACTACCGTCCCCCACGTCCACCACCCCAGCTCAATCCCCCACAAGGGCAGTTCGACAAGCACGCCGCGTACAGGTTCAGTCTCGCGTTTCAGTGCGTCGTCAACATCGGTGTGCGCGGCAGCGAGCCCATTCGCAGTCGCGTCGTGCAGGCGGGCACTCTCGATGTCGTGGGCTGTATTCTCGAGGCGTGGCTGGCCGGTCGGGGCTTTGCCGTGGGTCCCAGCACGAGTGCGACGGGTTTGCCGCGTGAGACGAGGGAGGCGAGGGCGGCGCGGAGGGCCGCCGCCGCTGCTGCAGGGAGAGGGCGTATTGAGGCAGTGGTGAGTCTTCATTTCGTCTTGTCGGGATGTCATCCCGCCCCTGCGTCCGCTCTATCTCCCGCTACCAACCCTTATCCTCATTGCCTACTTACTAATACACACCCAGGACCCCTCCCCCAACCCCCACACAACCCGGATCCTCGCCATCAACACCAGTACTACCACCAGTGCCCGCACGCGCGCCGAACAGGAGGAGGCCGAAGAAGTCGCCCTCTTCCGCGCCCTCACCGCCAGCGCCAACGCCAACGTACGCACCATCGTCGCCCCCACCCCTGCCTCCTCTTCTACGTCCACGTCTGCTGCAGTCCCAAGTTCAAGCAAGAACGCAATTGCATCCTCGAGCAAATCCCCTGCCTCCAACGCCACGGCATCGAGCACCGGCAGCAGTAGCAGTCCTCAAACCCGAAGACAGAGACGGGGACGACGCGCTAGAGGCACAGACCCCCGTGGTCCGCGATCGGAGCGCAACGGTCGTCGTTCGACGGCGTGGCGAGGGTGGAGGGCACGTGCGGGAGAACACGAACGGGTACGCGTCTTCGTCGCCGTCCCAATCCCAATCGACCTCGGGGCAAAATACGGCCAACAACAACGTGCACACGAGTGCGGCGATGCACGCGCTGGCGCAGCTGCAGGCGGCGCATTTGGCTTCGCAGGCTCAGGCGTCCTCTAATTCCAATTTCAATTCGCATTCCCCCGCGACCGCACACCCCCACTCGCACGCTTCGCCCTCTCACCCCTTCGCCTCCACTTCGGTCTCCACTTCGTCCTCGTACGCCCCCTCCCCCGCGCCCTCGCCCTCCCCGTCCGCGAGCAGCGTCACTTCCGTCACCAGCAACACGAGCAACGTCAGCGTGCGCGGGAGCCCTTCGAACGCGAGCAGCGTACGCGGCAGCCCCTCAAACGCGTCCAGTGTCCGAGGGAGCCCGAGCTACAGCCGCATGACAAGTCCGAGCCCGACTCCGAGCGTCGCGGCGGACACGGACACGGACGGGGACGGGGATGCCGAAGACGGGGGGGATGTGGAGATGGTGGCGGCGCCTTCTGCGACAACCATTGCGCAACCCCATGCGCACGGGAGGAGCAGGATCGGGGATTCGAGCGCCAGCGCGAGTCCGAGCCCGCCGCCTAATATGAATATGACCGTGCCGCAGGGGCCTGGGGGGGAGCCCGCGATGGGCAACGGTGGCGTGAACATGGGGATGGGGATGATGAACATGAACATGGGCGGCGCAAACGCGAATATGAACATGAACATGATGGGCGGGATGAATATGAACATGAACATGAACATGATGGCGATGGGCGGGCTGGGGATGGAGAACATGGGGATGGGGATGATGGGCGGGATGCCGATGGGGATGGGGATGGGGATGATGAACCGCGACCCGCGCATTGCGGGAGAGGACCTCGCGGGCCTCGGGGGGCTCGGCGGGATGGGGATGATGGGGATGGGGATGGGCGCGGACGAGGCGATGGGCATCGACGGCGGGGACGCCGCCAACATGATGGCGCTCAACATGGGGCTGCTCGGGGGCGGCGGGATGATGATGAACGGGGAGGGCGGGATGCTTGGTCTAGACGGGATGGGGATCGGCATGAATGGCGCAATGATGGGGATGGGCATGGGGATGGGCCCGATGAACGGGATGGGCATGGGCATGAACGGCATGGGGATGATGCCGCTCCCCATCGGCATGGGCGACGTGAGCGGCTCCGCGGGCGGCGACTCGGAGGCGCGCGCGGACACGGATGCGGATGCGGAGGAGAGCGATGCCGGGGCGAATAATTCCAACTCCAACACCAGCAACACTTCCAACACGCTGGGTGTACGGCGCAGGGGCGAGGAGGACGCGCAGACGCAACAAACGCCGCGTGCGGGGGTTGTAAGATTACCGTCGCCCGTGTCTGCATCTGCGTCCCCGTCAGTATCCGTCGCGTCGTCTCCCGGCGCAGGGCCCTCGTCTGCATCTACGTCGTCTTCAGCGTCAGTGTACGATGAAGACGAAGGGGAGCTGGATGAGGAGGAGGGTGAGGTGGTTGTTGCTGTCCGTAGACCCGGCGACAGCAGCAGTTCGAGTGCGAGCGCGAGTAGCTCCGGGACGATGCGCCGCGCGGGGACCGTGCGCGCGACGCGTCAGAACTCACACACATCTATAGTACCCGATGCGAGCACGAGCGCAAACGCTGGGGAGGCCGGACCGAGTCGTGTTGTCGGGAACAGCGTTTCCTCCCGCGATCGGGGGGAGACTGCGCGCCAAACCGCCGCTTCCATCTCCGCGCCGCTACCTTCACCCGCAGTACCGACCCCCCCACGGGCTAATCAACATCACACACCATACCCCGGCGCACCGCGTGTCCCTGCGGCGACCACCCCCGCGCCCGTACGCGCGCGCCGCGCCACCGCTGCTGCCGACACAGCCGTCTCCGTGCCCCCGCCGCCAACCATAACCGTCCCCCCCGTCATCCCCCCGCCCCAAACCATGCCTCCTCCCCCTGCACCGCGCACCGCCCGCGAATCGCGCGGCGCCGAAGACCGGCACCACGCGCACGTCCACGCGCACGCACACGCGCACCCGACGGGGCCGTACCGCGACGAGGACGTGCTCCTCTCGCTGCAACTGCTCGCGTACCTGAGCAAGTACCCGCACGTGCGGCAGGCGTTTTACAAGCGGCGGCATGGGTTCCATCCGGCAAGTGCGCTGGCGCTAGCGGCGGCCAAAGCGGCGGCGGAAGCGCAGCCGCCGACGGAGGTGGCGTTGCCAAAGGCGCCGGAGCTGAGTCGGGAGCGCGAGAGGGAGAAGGGGAGAGCGTCGCAGGGCCAGGGGCAGCAGTTGGCGTTTTTACGGGCGTTTGGGGTGTCGGGGGGGAAGGAGAAGGAGAAGGGGAAGGCGCCGGCGGGGGCTTCGCCCTCTACGTCGCGGGTTGCTGCCGCTGCAACGACGACAATACCAACGCCGGCTGCGTCGACGTCAAAGACAACTTCGGGGTCGGGGCTGGAGACAAATGTGTTTTCGCTGGTGGAGCGGTTTACGTTCCGCCCATCGTCGAGCGAGACCGATCTGCCGAATCCGCCGCCAAAACTGCCGCAGGAGATTCAGTATTGGGCGGGCGTGATCATGCGGAATGCGTGCCGCAAGGACGATAGCCGTGGGGGAATTAGGCAGTGTGCTAATAGTGGGTGTTGCTTCCTTTTCTTTCCAGCATTTGCTGATTCCCTTTGCGCAGTGCTTTGTGGTCGCTGGGAAGAGTACCCGCGCGAGTTTGCCAAGTGCCGCCGGTGCAGAAAGGCAAAGTACTGCGGCAAGGAATGTCAGAGCACGGCGTGGAGCGAGGGCCATCGGTTCTGGTGTAGCGCCAAGGAGGGCGACGACGCGCCGGACAGCAACAACAACAACGCGGCGGCAGCGTCGGCTACGCCGAACATGGCGACGTCGGCGAGCAACGCGACTATCACCCCCGACGCACCGGACCCCAACGCGATTGTTCCTGTGGGTGCCGAGCGGCGGGAACGCAGGGAGCGATATGCGGCCCGCGAGCGCGAGAGGCTCGCGGCGGCTGTCGCTGCAAATGCGGTTCTTGGTGGGAATCCTAATGCAGCAGGGACGACCGCGGCCGATGCTGCAACCGTGCGTGGATTCAGGTCAGGCATCCTCGGTGCGCATCCGAATACCGTCAGTGCTGTTTTCGGGGGCACGCCTTCCCCCACTTCACCCACCAATGCCGCCGCTGGTCCCAGTCGGGAACGTACCACCGCCGCACCGGTGTCTCCTCCCGCCGATTCGACACGATCGCGTGCAATGGCACTCCTCCGCCGGACCGCAAATCCTCTCGGTGCTGTGGGTTCGCCGGCTCCCGCGCCCCAACGCCGTGACCAGCGCGAGGCGGCGAACAACAGTTACGCGACGTTCGACACCTACATGGCAGAGCGCCGCCGGGCGGAAACGTCTGCTGCTGCTGCCTCGACGGGGACGGCTGCGCCCAACAACCATCTGCACCACCCGCAGCCGCAGAATCCCGCCGACATTGATCGCTACCTCGCGAGCTTTGCGGCACCGCCGCGACGGCGCGTCAGCCGGACGAGTAGGGACGGCGGGGAGTCGTCGCAGACGCGGAGCGGCGGTAACCATTCGGGAGGCGTCTGTGTCGGGGAGCAATTCTGCCGGTGCACCGACCGGGGAGCAGGATAACATGGTATTGGAATGAGGGAGGTTATGCCGAACTGTATTATTTGCTGCTGCTGCTACCACTACTACATACTTTTTCTCTTGTCCTTCATCCACTCGCAATGCCTCGGTATCACTTTTCCTTCAATGCTTCAACGTCAACTACCTACACATCGTCTAGCGCTACTCACGTCGATCCTTGTCCCTACGCACATCTATTCACTTTATTTACTCTTGAGTCTCCAGGCACAGTGGCTTGAACCTCGGAAGTCACGGGCCGGGGCTCTCTTTCGCCCTCCGCCATCGCCACCGGACATGTCTCACCCGTTACTTATAACAGCCGTAGGTCCCGGACTCCTCCAGAAATAGGACACGAGATCGCTGGACAGTCAAGATTCCATCCTACGGCCGTCTCGAAAGACATGCAGTTCTTGGCCATGAACTTGAAACAAATTCCAATGCGGCGTCGGCGGATACTAGAACCTGGGCTTTTCTTCCCATCCTTTCTCACCTCTCCTAAACCTCTCTTCCGTCCATTGGGTTTGTGCGGAACTTGAACCTTTCCTTTCAAGTCAACATAGACATGACAAGGCTCCGCGCTAGCATTCGACAATAGACGCGCAAAACGGCCAGTGTTCTCAAGTCAGGATCAGGGTCAATTATTTGTTCTTTTGCCGCTCCTTTTCGGTTTTTGGCGGCTATGGTCGACACGCAGTTTTCGACATTTCCACAATTGGCTCTGAGAGTCTCTCGCTTCAAACTCGTGCCCCTTATATCGTTTCCACCTGACCTCTTCTCAAAACCCCGTGAACCTCCTCCAAGCCTGCCGGACCGTGACCAAGAGGGTGGCTGGCTTGGTTTGCCTCGCTGGAATGTAAGTGTCGACGCACCAGACCCGAGCTTTAATTTTCCGCTTCCCAGTGTTGGCAATTCTTGGACACCGTTGCCTTGACTCACAACAAGGATGACTGATTAACGTTGTCCTCTCCTTCATCTCTATTCGCAGCCACGGAACCTGGTAGTGTGACCAAACCCACGACGCCATACTGTAGCCGATGGTGGCGCGAAGAAAGTCCGGGCTTCAGGTGAGGTATAAAGAGCAAAATCTATGTTATGTTCTCTTGTGCGAAGATGATACGCTCAACCGTTCTGGTTTTGGCTCTGGCAATTGCATCTACTCTCGCTCAGTCGCCTATCTTCGGACAATGCGGAGGTTCGAGCTACTTTCTACGGCCGCCCTTTGGATCTAACCCGCCTTTGTTTTCAAGGAGAAAACTGGACCGGTCCAACGAGTGCGCCTCCGAAAATTCTCTCACTTTCGCACGCTGTCTGATACCGTCTGGTCTCCTCAGCCTGTGCGGCGGGGAGTGTTTGCGTCGTACAAAACCCATTCTTCTTTCAATGTGTACCGGGAACGGCAACGACCACCCCAGCACCGCCGACCAGCACTCCTAGCTCGCCACCGACCAGCACGAAGACCTCTGCCACTTCGACGGCATCTGTCCCTGCTCAGACCGGCTTCGTGAAGACTTCCGGGACCAGATTCACCCTCAATGGCGCCAAGTACACACTCTTCGGGTATTTGAGTCTCCCTTGGTACCTTCATCTATCGCTCACTCTCGCTAGTTCCAACGCCTACTGGTTGCCGCTTATGCAATACAGCACCGCTGACATCAACACGGCTTTCACTGACATCGTAAACAGTGGTGCAACCACTGTCAGGTAAGTGAGCCCACAAACGCGTTGGGCCCATGTTTGTTGATACAATGTAACTCAGAACTTGGGGTTTCAACGAGGTCACCGCCCCAACTACATTTGGGGCTTATTTCCATCTGTGGACCGGCTCGACGGCGACGGTGAACACTGGCGCTACCGGTCTTCAAGCGCTCGGTGAGTTTTCGATGCGAATTTGTCTTTCCCAATTTTTAACGAAACTGAACAGACGCGGTGATTGCGTCGGCCAAGGCACACGGAATTCGCTTGATCATTTCTTTGTATGTTGGATTTTGTTCTACTTTAGTTTGATTCCCAATCAACGGTTTTCAGAACCAACAACTGGTAAATTTAAATCTTCTTGTTTCGCGGATTTTCTGACTGCATGCTCCAAGGTCCGACTACGGGGGCATGGATGTCTACACGGCTCAGATCCTCGGCTCTGGTCAACCCCACGACCTTTTCTACACAAACCCGACCATTATCGTCAGTTTTTGTCAGTCTTCCCCGTTGTACTCGCACGTTAAACTTTCGAACCATAGACTGCTTTCAAAGCTTACGTCCAGGCCGTCGTTACACGATACGTCAACGAGCCCACTATCCTGGTGAGTGTCAACCATTTCATCAAATTTATCATAATGACTGTTCACTATCTAGGGTTGGGAACTCGGTATATAATTCCACGTTTCACAGATACGTCAAGTTGAATGGTCTTTTAGCGAATGAACCTAGGTGTGCCGGCAGCAACACGTACGTTACTTATCGGGGTTGTGGTCGAAACAGCTATCTGACGGTAGTGTTTAAACAGGGTTGCGTCCGCGAACTGCACCGTGGCGACTATAACGACCTGGGCTTCGACGATTTCGGCGTTCATCAAGTCGATCGACCCCAATCATTTGGTAGCAATCGGCGACGAAGGTTTCTTCAACGAGCCTGGCAGCCACAACTTCGACTTTGTTTACCAGTATGTCATCTTGATTCTTCAACGGCAATTGTTTTAAAATAGAAAAGGGGAACACTTGGGATCGATTTTGCAGCGAACATGCAAATTCCCACCATTGACTTCGGCACTTTCCATGTAAGAATATCTTGCTTTACCCAGTGCAACACTGATTTCGGCTTATACATAGATGTATCCTGTACGACTCTGTGGTCCCTCATCGTCCGTATTCTTATACATCCGTTCAGGGCAGCTGGGGTGAAGCTCAGAGCACATGGCCCGCTTGGGGTTCCCAGTGGATCACCGACCACGCGACCGTCATGACCTCCGCCAACAAACCAGTCATCGTGGAGGAATTTGGAATCCCTAGCTCTGGCCAAACTGCTGCGGCTCGAGAGACCATCTACGCCGGCTGGTACCAGGTATTTTCTCAAAAAATCTCCAGAGACTACTATATATTGAATGTTTGCCACACTTAGACCGTTCTCAACAGCAGTCTTACAGGCGACTTGATCTGGTAAGTGACATACAAGTCTCTCGTGATTTACGCCAACGATTGGACAGGCAAGCAGGTTCCCAGCTCTCGAACGGGCCCACGCCCGACGATGGGTGTGTATATATAATCTTCTGGACCCGGCATCCTCTCTGACACAAAATCAGGTACATGATCTTTCCGACCGACCCCGTATATACTTTGATGCAGAGTCACTCTGCGGCTTTGAAGGCCAGAGGATAAAAATATTTAGTGGCTGTATGTACATGTACATATGTATCTCCCGAATATACGACCGCCGAACTGCTGAATACAAAGATTAAATTCGAATTTCAACCGCTGCAACTGCTTTCAAACTAGTGTTTTCAAACCCTGAACTACCACTTCTTTCCAGCCCCCACGAGCGAGTTCTACACGCTGATCCCCTCGAACACTAACTTCCAAACACGCCCTCAGAAATTCTCGAACATCACTCAGGGCTTGGCCTTCAACTCCCAGCACCGCTTCTTGGTTCGTTTCGTGAATCCAAGTGGCAGCAATTGTGGGTGCGCGCTGGTCAAGTCGAGTCAAGAATTCAGCTTCCCAGGTATCTATCAGGATCTGTGCGCCCGCTGGAGCGTTCGGGATCGATCTCAAATACCCTACGCAGTTCCGCATCATGGATGAGCGCTTGGCAAAAGAGACCTACGTTCTCAATTTCAGACCCACGGAAAAATGGACGGAAGAGGGACGAACCCCAATGCCTGCAAACTCCCAGTCGATGATCCCCTTGATTGTCCCCTCCCGATCGGAGAGAATATTGCCAAAGTGGAAGTCGCGATGGAAGAGCCGGCCGCGTAGAGCCGGTGAGTTGCGAAGTCGCTGAACCCAAGGAGCCTCAGCGGTGTCAAGGACTTCGATGAGGCGCTGTAGCGGCTCGAGGATGTCTCTCAGAAAATTTACCACCGGGTGGATAGACACGATATGATGATAAGTTTTGAGGAATGCGGAAATATAGTCGGGCCAAGTCGTGTAGAAACCCGTTGGGTTCAAAGTCGCAAATGTTTCATCACGCAAGTTGTATGGCTCCGCGTTGAAGTAGCGATGAATGTCGGGACTAGAATTCGGTTCGGTTTCAAAGGGCGACCGACAACAGGAGAAAATGGCGCACAGCGACCACATTGTTTCCTCAAGTACTGGGCCGGAATTACCGGAGAGCGTCAAGCTTCCGTGGTTGCGCGGAACGTTTATGGAAAAAAGTTTGATAAAAATGTCGACATGCTGATCCAGCACACGATCTAGTTGAGGAGGCAAGAGATTAACCCAAGTTTCAACGAGCGATGGATATGGGATTCCTATGAACGCGGTTTGGGTTGAAGTTGAACAGCATACATATAGTATTGATTCAACCCACTTTCCAGACAGTTGTATTCGTACCCCACCGGGTTATCTGGATCAGAGCAAAAGAAAACCACTTCTGGGACTGGAATTCCAGACGCCCGGAGAACGGCCAGCATCGCCATTTCGTTCTCAGTTTTGATCTTTTCTATCGTCTTCCTGCATTAATTCGGATCAAACTAGGAAACAGCTTTGAACTGAGAAAGCCCTGGTACCTCGCGATGCGCAGTACGACGTCTCGTCCAGACCACGGGCGACCATCTGCCTGCTCAAGAGAAACAAAGTAGACTTTGTGGAATGCGCCCTGATTCTCAGAGGATGTGATGCGGGTTGGTACAAGGCCAAGGCGCTCGTTGAAGAGGGCCGAGATGGATGTATGAGACAACACTTCTTGTTGCGCAAATTTCTCGTCGTCCGGATGAAGCATCGCCATGTTGGTGCAAGAAGACGCGGTCCTTGTGCGGAACCGTCGGTCCGGCGATCGTTGATCAGTGTTGGATCAGTGACTGTGACCCAGCTGTGACCGGAGCGTTTTGCTCTTCACCTCACTCATCAAAATGCAGCAGTACAGGAACGCGATGTCGCAGAGGGCTCAGGAGGTGAATAACTCACCGCTTGCCTCCATGTCCGTGACTTGCGTATTCTTCTTTTTCACGCCCACACAGAACAGACGACTCAACGCCGAACGGAGTTGTGGCGGATGCAGGAAATTGAAGGACCCGCTTTATCACACTCCTTTCTGCCGTCCCATCCTTCATATGATTCCTTCATTGATGTCCTCTGTTCAACGCGTCAAGTCCGACAAACATGCATACTCGAATTAAAAGGAGCGCTTCGTGCGTAAAGCATTCCTTGGGTGTGGTCTCTCAAATCCTCCGGAGGGCCTTGGCCTTTCGCATTTACGACAGTCGGGCGAAGCTAATCTACATTAATTGTCAAACGGCTCAGGCGGTCTAACGACCGCGTACGTACCACCAAAAAATTAAATTAAAAGGTTCAACTTCAACTTCAACTTAAGCCCCATGGCGAGGATTGCGACATTTCCAGGCCCTAAAATTTTCCTCCCTTCCGATCCTTCCTCCACCTCCTCCAAACGTCTCTGCTGTCGATTGGGGTCTGTGGGGAACTTGAACGTTGGACAAGCGTCCCCGTATGGGGATGATCTATTCCCAATACGTTGAGGACATGACCTTTTTGGCCCTTTTATTGCGGTCCAACGGACTAGCCGACACAGTCCTCGTAGAAGAACGACGCGCGGCGTTCCTTCCGTTCGAATCTCGCTCACAGTTTACCTTTTTATCATTTCTACCTGACCCCTTCTCAAGTGTGGCGAAACCCCGTGAACCTCCTCCAGTTATGTTCTCTTGTGCGAAGATGATACGCTCAACCATTCTGGTTTTGGCTCTGGCAATTGCATCCACTCTCGCTCGGTATCTTCGGCGGAGGTTCAAACTTCAAACTACTTTTTACGACCGCCTTTTATTTCTAACCAGCCTACAATTAATATTGAAAGTGAACTTTGAAGAGAGTCGAGATAAATGCGTCGCCTCTCGCCATGCCGGAGAAAAACTCAAGAGACCCGTCGGTCCGGTCCGGC
Source organism: Mycena metata (assembly GCA_029378385.1). NCBI lineage: Eukaryota > Fungi > Basidiomycota > Agaricomycetes > Agaricales > Mycenaceae > Mycena > Mycena metata. The sequence continues at coordinate 115,893 of JARKIB010000297.1, forward strand.
CGTGACACTCGTGTCAATCAGTGACTGCTCGTGTCTGTGACAAGCGTTTTTGCCTGTTTTTTTTGCTCTTGACCTCTCGTCGAAATGCAACAATACGGTAGGGAACGCGATGTGGAGGAGGACTCGGCAGGTGCGTGTTTTGCCTTTTGCGCGTCTGTCCGTAACTCATTCATCGTTACAGAGCAGACGACGGACCCAGGCTTTATCACCTTCTTTGGAAAGCTACCCAAGAAATCGCCAGACTCTGGGACGTTACGACTCTTCTACCGTCCCGGAACCGGAAACGAAAATGAATACTATCAGTGCTATGGCCCAGATGCTCTCTACGTTGCCACTCACACATTCCGCACACAATCGGTCATCAAATATCTGGGGCATGGCGGGAGAGCAGCTGGACTCCCATGCGTCAGCTTGAAGTCTTCAGTTGCAAAAACGCTCCTTCGAGACTCTCTAACTAAGAAGCAACTTCGGGTGGAGATATGGGTTCCGGAGGACGGGCAGGGGAAGAGATGCACCAAATTTCGCCTAGACAAAGAAGTGAGTCGCGTTTGCCTTCGCCCTTCATGCTGGTCTTCATTCCGAGGGAACAGGCATCTCCAGGAAACTTGCAGGCTGTCGAGGATCTACTTTTTGGGTCCGGGGTCGATTTGGACACGCCCCCCGTTGTAATGGCGATCAAGATCGTCTCGTCAGCTGCGGCTAAGGTCAAAACGTTGGGCGTGGCTTTTGCGGACCCTACGATCCGTGAGCTGGGTGTGGCTGACTTTGTCGACAACGACCTGTTTTCCAACATCGAGGTCAAAGATTTATGTTTCCTGCCCGCCTTACCGCTGATTTCCTTTTAGTCGCTCATTATACAGCTTTCCGTTAAAGAGGCCGTCATTCCGACTGGCACAATATCTGGTACCACCGACCGCGACGTCGATCTCAACAAACTTAAAGCCGTTTTGGAGCGATGCGGAGTGATGATTACCGAACGGAAGCCCAGTGCGTTTTTCCCTCAAAAGTAAACACGAAATACCAACAGTTATTTTAGGCGAATTCTCCGCCAAGAATATCGCCGACGACGTTCCCCGTCTTCTGTCCGCCAAGGCAACTGAAGCTCTCGGGGCGTCCACCTCGGCTGATCCTTCAATGATCATTCGTATGTTTTTTCTATGTCGACTTCAAATGTTTGAATCTTATCTTGAGCAGCACAACTAACTCTCCCGACCGCCCCGTCTGCCCTGGCCGCCCTCATCACTTACCTTGGACTTCTGGGCGAGCCCGACAATATTCACGCTTTCAGCATCAGAACGCACGACTTAGACCAATACATGAAACTTGACGCCAGTGCACTGCGGGCATTGAACCTGGTTGAAGCTCCTGGTAACGCAGTATGTGAACTTCATGTTTTCTCAACGAGAGCGATCTGATTTCGAACAGGGAAGTACCACCCGGAATACCACTCTTCTTGGCTTACTAAACAAATGCAAGACCGCGCAAGGAACGCGCCTGTTGGGAACATGGTTGAAGCAACCTCTGGTTAATCTTCATGAAATTCGTGAGTGGAAGACCGCTACGTTTTGCAGTTTCCGCTCACGTCCAGTAGAAAAACGCCAAAACCTCGTTGAAATGTTCGTCGAGGACTCGAACTCTCGCCGCACTCTACAGGTCTGGATATTGATTCCTCTCTCTCTGGGAACACGGTGACGAATATACGGTAGGACGAGTACCTGAAGATGATGCCGGATATGCACCGCCTGAGTAAACGATTCCAGAAGGGTGTAGCATCCCTCGAAGACGTGATTCGAGTGTATCAAGTTGTTCTCCTCGTGAGTTATCGCTCTTCCTCTGTCGTCTGAAACATAACAAGCTTGTGCAGCTTCCGGGGATGATCCAAGCACTCGAAAATGTCCAAACAGAAAACGAGGAATATGTCGCGTTGATAGATGAGCTATATCTAATCGCGTTAAGAGTACTTTGGCTGTTTTGTTTTCATCTCACCGTTCCTTATATTGTCTCTCTCCACAGGGCTTCAACGAGAACCTGGAAAAATACTCGGAAATGGTTGAGCAAACAATCGATCTGGAGCAACTCGATAGCCACAAGTATGTTATCAAACCAGAGTACGACGACAAGCTCGGTGTCCTCGCTGAAAAGCTAGAAGCCGTACGTGGTCCCCACTTCGCTGATCGGCACCTATAAATTTCCACATTAGACTCGCGACGGCTTAGACAGGGAGCATAAATCCGTCGGTCGTGATCTCGATCTCGAACTTGACAAGAAACTACACTTGGAAAATAATCAGACGTATGGTTATTGTTTCCGCGTGACCAAGAATGTAAGCTGCCGTTCTTCTAGTTTTTCTCGTTTGGCGCTCCGCCAACTCCTTTGCAGGACTCTAAAGGCCTCGACAAGAACAAAGATTATATCGAGCTGGGCATGATCAAGAGCGGGGTCTTCTTCACAACCAAGAAGCTTCGGTCGCTGGCCGAGGACCACAGGGATTACAGCGACAAGTATGATAAAGCACAAAAGAATCTTGTGCGGGAGGTGGTAAACATCGCATGTAAGATATCTCACCGTTTTTCAGTGGGGTCAGTTTTCAATTTTCGATTACAGCGACATATACTCCGGTGCTCGAGTCGCTTGACAACGTTGTCGCGCACTTGGATGTCATTATTAGGTGACTGCTTTATTTCTCTATCTCTGGTCAGCTCTAACTCCTCGCCTAGTTTCGCTCACGTCTCGGTAAACGCTCCAGAACCCTACATCAAACCCAAGGTTACAGAGCGAGGCAAGTGGTGGTCCGTCTTGATCTTGTTGAACCTAAAGATTGCAATTACAGGGACCGGTGATCTCGTTCTTAGGGATGCCAGACACCCATGCCTCGAGGTCCAGGACGATGTCAGCTTCATCCCAAACGACGTCGAGATGGTAAAAGGTTAGATCCACACGATGTCGTGTCTTCCGCGTGTTTGACAACCTGCACAGATAAGAGCGAGTTTCAAATAATCAGTAAGCACGGTACTCTTCGTCTGGCTTAAAATTTGACCGAATTCGTGCCTTAGCTGGTCCAAATATGGGAGGCAAATCCACCTATATTCGTCAGGTGCGTGGTCCCAATCTCTTCTCGACCTGGCTGACAACCATATCTCCAGGTTGGGGTTATAGCTTTAATGGCCCAAACCGGCTGCTTCGTGCCATGTTCCGAGGCGCGCCTTCCGGTGTTCGATTCGGTCTTGTGTCGCGTCGGAGCCGGAGATAGTCAATTGAAAGGTGTCTCGACATTCATGGCCGAAATGCTGGAGACCGCGACGATTCTCCGTGTTAGTCTTAACACTGATACTCGAAATATTCGCTCACTGTCTCTGCAGTCAGCAACAAAGGACTCTTTGATCATCATCGACGAACTCGGGCGAGGTGAGTTGAGGTCTGCGTTGCATGCTCTCACTGAGCTGATCGTGCAGGTACCTCCACGTATGACGGCTTCGGACTTGCCTGGGCTATCTCAGAGTACGTCCCATTTCTTGGCTTCTTGTCGCTGCCTGGCTTATCCAAGCCAGACATATCGCGTCTGAAATTCACGCGTTTTGTCTATTTGCCACCCACTTCCACGAATTAACGGCGCTAGATCAACAACTGCCCCACGTCAAAAATCTTCATGTCGTCGCTCACGTCGATGAGGCCGAGAACGGGGAGCAGCAGCAGATCACACTGTTATACAAAGTAGAGCCAGGTGCGGTTTGATTGCCCTAGTCAGTTCCACGCTAACCTGGGTTCAGGAATCTCTGATCAAAGCTTTGGTATCCACGTCGCTCAATTGGCCAACTTTCCGGAGAATGTCGTCAAAGTGAGCTTAATCTGGTGTTCGTTAAATACATCTTTTCAGTCTTGTTCACTGCCGCTTAGCTTGCGCGGAAAAAGGCTGACGAGCTGGAGGACTTCGGCGGAGGTTCGTATAGCACGGTGTACCGCTTCATGAAGCCTAATCGTTCAGCAGAAAAACGAATCGATTCCGAATTCTCCGTCGAGGTCACAGACGAGGGTATCAAGATTGTGGACGAACTTCTCTCCGCCTGGGCACACCCTGCCGAAGATGGCGAGGATATCGTCATGGCAGACGCAGACGACTCGCCCGAAGCCCAGTTGGAGGAGCTGAAACGCTGTGTCGCTCAATTTCAAACTAAAATCGAAGCCAATCCGTGGCTGGTCTCCGTATTGGGTTCTTTGTAACAGTGTAGATCAACAGAAATTCACTAATGTAAATATGTCCGGTTCTTCCATCGCATATGTAGTTGGCATCCGCGCAAGGCCGATTCTCCGAAGAAACTGACTGACACAACAGTGCTATTTATTTTGCTCGTAATTTTCGCACTTTTCGAGCAATATGTAACCTGTGAAATGTTGACCTGAAATTCAAGTTTCAAAGCTCTCAGAGCACAGGGGACTGACCACAAGGTCTGTGCCGATGGACTCGGGGTGAATTGATCGTATATTCAATGAAATTCCCACGGTTGAATTTTAGAGTCTACCGACTCTAGCCGACTCCGCCGTCGATCATGATTGCTTCCACCCATTTCCAGTGAGTATTCTATTGTGACCACAATGCCTGCCCGAAAACGGTCATCAAAGAAATTAGACGAGAAGATGCAGTACAAATGCACAACAAGCTCGTTTGTCTTTTGATGTCGGTCGGTCTTATACGGTGGGGCCTACTCCCTGCAGATATATTTGCCGCGCAATTGCCACAGGCCAGATTTTTTTTCTTCACCTGGCTCTCCTTTCGCCTTCATGAATTGGCGCAGACAACGCCAACTTAATTCGAAGTCAACTCAATTTTTGAGTACTGCAGCTCTGAGTTCCTCTTGCATGGCCTCTATGCGCGAACTATCAAACGGCACCGGAAGAAGGGGAACAAGGTAATTTCTACTGGGCATGGAGCCGCCGGTGCGTCCACCTTTTGGCATCTGAGGTTTCAAGTGGAACTGATGATCTCCAGTATATGCTCAATCCGTAACCCTCTACGATATTTCCCCGATTGCCACTTCATGCGTCACTCCGCATCACTTTCGTTCTCTGCTAGCGAGGTAGGCACGGACGGCGCAACGACCTACGTGGATGTTGTTGTTCAGACCTACGAAGTCGAAGAGCGTCCTTCCACAACCCTGACATTCGTGGACAAGCCGTTTCAAGGCAACCGGTGCGTCCAGGTCTCGCAAATTTGTTTGAGCCCCCACGGGCCCTTAGACTTGACTCTATACTTACGCCATTTGTATAGCCACCCTCCTGGAGAACGCCTCTGGATATCGTCTGATCAGCCCCGAACAGACATGCGCAGCTGGCGTCTGCACGGTCGACACAACTGCGCCCCCATATGTCCGAACCTGTTCATTTGGCGCCGACAGGACATGATACCTGCTGTTACTAAGACCATGCTCACTCTGTCTGCAGCTGTGGTCAGCCTAGACTCTTGTACGGAAGTGCACACAGTTTGAATCAACCGCGGGAATTCCATCGTGCTTGAAAATGAACGCGTTCCTTCAAGCTGTTCCACCGGTGAAACCTAAGGGCTCGCGCATGAGGGTTATGCGCCATGATCTCAGAGATCTAAACTACCTGAATATTTTCGATATGAATACTACAGTCTGTCTAAAAATTCGAATTGCAGTTGCACGCCGTCGGCGAAGACCTCCGGGTGCAAGCCGTTCGAGCATCCGCAATGCTGCCGTGTCCATCGCGGGAGTCAATGCAGATCGGATGGAGGTAATTGCGCAGAGTGGGCCCGAACGGCGAGCATCCCTGAGCGCTCTGAAACTCAAGAGTCAACAGAAAGGAAAACAGGGATCATCCCGGTATTAAGGGGTTTCGAGAAGAAGGATACAGAGTTCACTGTCTTGAAATATCTGGACTTTCGGGGCACGATCAAAGCTGTAGAAAGATGAAACGGGCGCCAGAGCGGTGAATTTAAGGACGGAGCTGGCGATCCCAAACATGAACGCGATATCGATGACGCCCTGCACATTTTAATTCGCCCTAGAATGTTCTGCATTTACCTGCAAGTTCAAGAGCTTGAATCAATTTGGGAGACGTCCACGCTCGTCCACGATGTTACGTTGCAGGCTTTGCCGCTTTGAATATCATTGCTCAAGGCGAGCTCAGAGTAAGCAGGCTGAGGGCGTGGAGCATGTACCTATTCTGCCGAACGCAGGCTTGGAGTGTGTAGAACCCCGTGTCTGGAAACAGCGGCGTTGAAAGTGATTCTGCACAAAATTTAAAGGGAATCGGGCGAGAAGCCGAGGATCAACGGATCAAAAGTACCGATTCACATCTTGCCTCAGGTCCTCCCTTCGCACCGAACGCCCTCGCTTTGTTTCTAAATTTCATTACGATGATACCGATGACGTTGACGAGTTCTGCAACTCGATTGCCCCAAGCCCACCCAGAACTTCTAGCGCCGCTCACTCCTGACGCCAACAGAACCTGGTCGCTGGGTGTACCACTGTGTGTTTGCGAAGCTGAATCGTAGCGGCCGGAGACACGGCTGACGCCGCGCGAGGTGGATTAGTTTTCTGGATGCCGCGCCGATGTTCCAGATGGACCATGGAAACAAGGATGCTGCGTTGAGCGTTTGTGAGTCTGTCATCAAGCATGTAACTCGAGGACATTCGAGGCTGGAGCCACAGTGCCAAGTCAGAGAAGCCTACGAGTTTTTTTGGAGGTCCAGCAAGGAGTTCACAAAGAAGGTACGTATGTAATAATGTATACTTATGAAACTACTTTTAACTAGGGTGTCGTGCTGCTCGTGATCTCCTCGACTTTTGCAGGCCCTCGCAGTCGTGATGCGCGCCTCTAAATCTTCAAGGGCCATGTCCGCCAACAGCTGCATCTGCGAGATCACAATCCACGGCCGCAACGCAATACTCAGCCTTCCTGCGCTCAGCGAATCGAGCCCATACGCCGTAAACGGCACTTCGCGCGAAAAGTCTTCTGCAGCGACGTCGATGAACTGCAGCAGTAGCGGCGTGAGCATCGATCCGAGGTCTGCGCTGTCGTTTGCGCTGTCGACGCTGCTGGTTTTGCTGAGGAGGTGGTCGTAGAGCACAGACGGCCCGATATTTTTCATCGCAAGGGCAAAGTCGAGCGCCGGGACGTAGATATTCAGTGGTCCATCCGCAAGTTTGCGGAGCCCGTCCTCGATGTATGCACACATTTCTGTAGATTACGTCAATGAACGCCGACGAAGAATCAAGGATTAACTTACCAGTTGGCGAGCAGCCCCACTGGACCCACCCGACGGCAACGCGCCTAGTCGCAATGGTCGTATCGTGCACGAGCGGGGTAGCGATTGTAAAGGCGTTTCGGTATTTTTTTAACAGTCCATCAAGCGCCGTATTTGCACTAAAGCACAGTAAGCGCGTTGTCTGCAGCTGATCATTTCCGCTTACCTGGTGTAATTTGTCTGCCCATGGTTGCCGAACGTCGTCCCGCTGGAAAGGGAGACGAGAAAATCGAGCGACGCGATATCGACGGCCGCCTCAAGCGCCCGGAGGCACCCGACTTTGGCTAAGAATGACTTTGTGAAAGTTTCGGCCTCCTGATCCACGAATAGGCGGTCTGCAAGTCTCAAATGAATGAATAAACAACGCCCGAATAAAACGGAACACACCGTCAAAAGTCGCGGCGAGAAGAAACACACCGCCCAGAGGCTTGTTCAAGCCCCCGATAAGCCTCACCATCTCGGAAGGCTGTGACCCGTCTACCGCCTCGACGAATAGGTTGAGGTCGGCGAGCTGCTCGACGTAGTCGAATACACGCCCGGGCAGCGAATCCTTCAACTTCTTGAGCGTCTCTCGCCCTGATCGCGAGGTGAGGACAATGTCGCGGGCGCCGTTCTGAAATCGCGGAAATAAGATAAAATAAACACAGTGAGGAGTGCAGCAACATACCTGGTACATCCAAAGAGCGATGTATGGTCCGACACTACCCACACCACCGATGAGAATGTACGACTTGTCGCCGCTGAACAGCTGCGGCGCCGGAGACGGAGGCCCGTCAGGCGCCTTTCCTCTAATGCCAAGAAGCCTCTTCAAACCCTGCATGGCGCAAAGCCCCTCGAGTACCTTGACAACACGTCTGGGGTGCCTCCGCAAACATGTCTCGATTGTGCTCGACACGATCCACGAACAAACCTGCGCGGCCGGGGGCGCATAGCAGCTCAGGAGCTCATCCTTCGGGTCCGACGCCGTCAGGAAAACGTCCTCCGCGTTCAGCCGCAACTTGGAAAGCTCCTCGGCCGAATACACAGCAGAGAGCGCTGAATGCCGAAGTTTTAGGTGTTTGCACAGCCCCAAGATGATTCGCCCGACGTCGTTCTCGGTGTGTGATACGATCACGCGGCCTTTGAAGTCACTGGGACGAGCAATGATGTCGTCGCCGAGAGCGAGGAGTGCGAAGACCATCGGCGCGATGGATTCCACAAGCGCTTGGCTGAGGATGCGGTCGGGGACTATAGCTACCACGTCTTGAGAAACGCGCACAATCTTCGAAGGCCGCTTGATCATTACGGCTAGCACCGCTTCGCCGACTACGTGAGGGTTCGCAGAGAGACCAGCGGCAGTCACAGTCCCAGCTACCACCCAAACACCAGTCTCCGAGAATGCGACATACTCCGCCTCGATCCGGACCTCTGTCTCGCCGAGGGAAGCACCGTTGGTCCTCGCAAGACTTCCGGCCTGCTTTGTTGGTGCGGGGGAAGGGGTAATACGCGGTACTTTGATGCAGAGGTCTTGATCGACGAGAAACTCGCATTCCATACCCGTTTTGGGAAGGAAGTTTTCGATAATAAACGCGCGCTCGTCCTCCGAGAAAAAGCTGGCAAACGCGACGAGTCGAATATTCCATTGCGGGTACTCACGCCTGAGGGAGCGCCCAAAGCCCTGTAACCCCGCAGCGTGGTAACCTTCCGGGGCGACAAGCCAGATGGGGTGCTCGTACGCCTCGTCCAGAGTCGCCAGCGGAGTCTTGATAGCCATTTCGTTGCCAACCGCATACGGAATCATAAGGACTTCCTTGGTGGGGCGGGTCGTCGCAGGCAATGCCGTAGGTAGGAGTGGCGCCTGCGCGTAGACGGACCCGCTGGAGATGGTGATATTTGAGAATCCGGCGTGACAAAATTCAGTCTGCGCCGCGCCAGAGTCCACCGTTGTCTGCACGATGAACCCGCCCGGGACGAGGGTAGCACTCAGCCGCTTCAACAGCGCAAAGTTGACCCCGTCATGCGGTAGGATAATGAGATCGATGGTCTGCTCATCTAGGTCTGCCTGTTCTGTGTCCAACGCCGTGAAGTACCGGGGGAGCGTGTCCGCCGCGATCGCTTTGGTAGGATCTTGGCCGACGAGGAAGAAGCTGGGCCTGACAATATCGATTTCGGCCAGGACCGCCTCCAAAGCAGGGCTGATCAGCGAGGAATCTGTCAAAGAGAAATGTCAGCTGCTGGCCTGCCGAATAAATAGATACTTGCCGTTGGACTGGAACTCTAGGATGCGGAGATCAGGCTTCCCGCACTCCTTGATGATGTGTTTTAACATGTTGGTGTACAATTCTTGAGGCGCCTTCACCCGGATAACATTTGGATCAGAATTAAAGGGTCTAAAGTGGATGAAATACCGTTTTCACATCAGGCGAGCGGGGGTATGCAGGGATGCTGAATAACCTGAACAGCAGTTCATGTCTATCGTCGAGGCTCTCCTGCACCTGCAGGTGCCGCGCCATCACATAACCCTCCAGTTTGCAAAGATGCCGTCCCGAAGCGGTGACCAGGACCATGTCGTAGATCAACTCCGCTAGAGATACCAATTGTTAGCTTTCACCCATCATCGCATTGAGGAAAGACATACACGGGGTCCACGCTTGGAAGGTCGCATAGGAATACACGTGCTCGCCACTCTGCAATTCACGATCCAGAGTGTCGTACACGAACATTGAGTTGACGCGCTCAGGCAGATAATAAACGTTGGGGTCCGTAACCATATGCACACGAGGATGAATGCCTGGAAATTTAAGTGAGCTCATATTTTGTGCACAATACAGAAATGACACCGACCAGAATGTAGAGCGGCATCGAGGATGGCGGGATGCAGCACATAATTTCCATCTTTCGCGAGATCCGCAGTGAGGCCTTTGATGCGCGCCAGTACCTCCCGCCCACCGACGTGCAATTCGTCAAGACGACGATAGGTGGGGCCATAATTTGCAAAGTGGTTGAGCTCGTCGTAGAAATCTATCCATAGCATAAGCATGACTCGAGAGTTCCCAGGAATCGAAGAGACGTACTCTTCGTGTCCACATTTACACAACGGGCCCTTATGGCTCGAAGATCCAAATCAGCGGGACGCTGGGCCAGCTCGGAGGAGAAGTAGCCGTCAGCGTGCAGGCGGTGACTTGCCGGCTGTAAATATGATTAAGGTGCGATGTTCAAGAGCGTATTTTTTGCAAGGACTCACATCGAAATTAAAGTACTTGCCAGTAACCGGGTGGCTTTTAACTGAGAAGTACTTCCCATTGGCGAGGACCTCTACAGGCGTCGGGGACGTCGCGGAGAGCGAGAGCATGGAATGGAACTTGATGTTCCATAGCGACTTTGCCCCAAACTCTAATGCCTTTCCACTTCACGTTAGTACATGAAAATTCGATCCAACGAAGCGCACACACCATCTCAACGAAGCCAGCCGCCGGCATAATGGGCTCCTGGTTGATCAAGTGGCCCTCCAGCTCGGGATGTGTCGCGACATTAACACGCAGATCGGGATGATTGAGCGGCCCAAGTCTATCGCTCATTTGGCGATGCATGATGCGCGAGTACTCTGGGTAAATCTCCACCGGCTTCTTGGCGAATGGGTACGCAGGCAGCTTGGGCCGCGGTGCGACACTTCCTGGGGCGCGACCGTTGATAGCGTTGAAGTCGATGGGGACGCAGCCCGCGACGAATGCGCTGCCGAGCGCCGTGAGGAGTGTGGTTTGCTCTTGGTGCGGGATGTACGTTTTGGAGCGGCGCATGGGGGTGATGGTGGCGGACACGGCACCAAGCTCGGCGACATAACCAGAGAGCACAGGGTGTGCGCCGAGCTCGACGATCTGCGCGTTGGGGGCGGAGTGGAGCAGTGCGCGCATAGCTTCAACAAAAAGGACGGGTGAACGGGAATTTTCCCAGAAGTACCTTGCGGTGAAATCTTCTACGAGGAGGCGGCCAGTGCACGTCGAGTAGATCGGAATTTTGGGAGTATGGGCGCCAGGATAGCGCGCGAAGACATTGTCCCACACGGCGCCTGAAATCGTCCCTCGCACAAGTCCATGAGGCTCGAATGTACGGGGACAGAAGTCATGATCCTCGTTGCCATAATCCCCTCCTTCTTTGCGAGCGCCACGGCTTCGTCAAGCAACTCCGCGTGGCCCGCCAGCGCAACGGCGTCGGGGCTATTATAGCACGCAATTTCGGCAACCCCCTCAGGATGCTGCTGCTTAACCTGCTTGAGGATGCCCTCTGCGACGGATGGTGCACAGGAGAGCGCCGCCATTGTACCCGCAGCGTTCTCCTCGACGAACGTCATAGCTTGACCACGCGCGATCGCGATCTCTAGTGCCATCTCCTTGGGTCCGGCGCCAGAGGCGTACAAGAGCGCCGTCTCTCCCGCGGAGTGTCCAATGAGAAGATTTGGGTGGAGGTTAAAGGACGTGAGGAGGTCGAAAAGGGCGAGCTGCAAGACAGCGACGGATGGGAGGATGAGGGAGATCGGCCAGACAGGCGGCAAGACGCTCGCATTCTGAGTGGAGGTGAAGAGACCAAAGTCGTTGATGAGGGATGTGCCGGTGTGTTTCTTGTGGCACTCGTCAAGCTCCAGGACAGTCTGGCGGAAGACCGGGTAGCGCGCGAAGAGTTGACGCCCCACTGCGCGTGTTTCATCAGTTTACCGGCAATTGACGAACAATTATATTGACTTACTGTTGATATGCTGTGGTCCCTGTCCCGGAGAACAGGAATGCAATCGACGGCGCGACTCGGGGACGCAGAAGCGGGCCCGAGAACGATTGTACCTTCTCCCCGGGTTGCTTGACTGCGAAGCTACGCCAGGTGAGCGGACGCGCGCGCCTCCCCAGGACCACGGAGAAGTCCACAGTAGACTCGTCGCGATCCCCGAGCGCTTGGATGAGGTCCTCGCCAACTGCAGTAGCGGAGCGAGGGGTTAATCCTCCTGCAATCAGCAGAACAGGCGTGGTTGCTGTTTCCGGCCCCGAGGCGGATGTAGGTGCGGCAACTCCCTCGAGAACGACATGAACATTGACACCGCCGATTCCGGAGCTGCAAACGGAGACGAGGTGCTTCCCAGATGAATTTTGCGCAGAAAGATGTTCAGGTTTGCGTGCGACGCGCATGTTGTAGTCTGCCCAGTGAATGGACGGGTTGAGCTTTGTGAGGTGCGCTTGAGGCGCGAGTTGGCTGGTCTGGAAGAGGGAGCATATTTTCGAGATTTGGGCGAGGAATGAGGATATTTCGAGGTGCCTGCAGGAGGTGAGATCGGTGTCGGGAATGGGATGGACGATGAACTTGCCCGACGTTTCCCTTCACGCTCCCAATAATCAATTCTTGAGCTCGGCCTCCAAAATGCTCGCCAACCCAGTTTGCTTCCGCCGGATCACCGGCGGCTGTGCCGGTGCCATGAACCTCAACGTAGTCCACTTCAGCAGGAACACGCCCCGTCCCAGCATACGCCCGAACCATCGCATCCGCCTGCGATTCTGCCACCGGTGCATTCACCGGCGCCAACGACCCGCACGATGTCACCGCGGTTCCAAGAACCTGTTGATTCATCATGAAAAACTCATTGGTTACGGGGCTCGTCTTACAGTTCCGTAGATGTGGTCGCCGTCCTGGAGAGCTTTGTCCAGAGGCTTGAGCACGACGCTCACTGCGCCCTCTCCACGGGCAAACCTGCACTTCATTAAAAATACTGGATGCAACTCGAAGGAAACAACCACTCACCCGTTTCCGCCCGCGTCGAACGGCTTGCAAATACCATCTGGCGCCGTAATTCCTGCTTGGCTATACGATGCCCAGTCGGAAGCCCTGCACAAACGAATATTGATCAACTCGGCGTCGAACGGTGAATCAAACTAACTTGCCTCAGGTTGAGTTGGCAGCCGGCAACTACGGCCGCTTCGCAAGCGCCATTCCGAATGTCTTGGACCGCCATGTGCATCGCTACCGCACTCGAGCTGCATGCCGTGTCGACGGGGATGGACGGTCCACGCAGGTCTAGGTGGTACGAAATCTTGTTGGCAAGCATGCAAGGGTTCCCGGCCAAACTCGACGTCGACTCGAACTCCGCCTGCTCGAAAGGTTAAAATATTATCTTCTACGGAAGAAAGAGCTCACCGGGTCGGCAAACGCGATAATATTGTACGCACTGCCCGCCGCATAACAGCCTACGCTTCGTCCACGATAGTCGATGCCGGAGTCAAGTAGGGCCAAAAAGGAAATTTCGATGAGGCGCCGGGTCGCAACAGCCATTGCTCGGGCATCTTTGCTTCCGATGCCAAACTCTGTCGCGTCAAAGAGGCCCACGTCCTTCAAGAATGAGCCCCGTGTGACGCTCGTTTTCCCCACACCCCGTCCTTCCCATCTAAATTCAAAAAATGTTCAATGTCGCTTCATTCAAAATTAGAAAGGGACTTACGCGTCCACGTTCATCCTCTCCCGCGGAATCTTCTCATACGCGTCCCGGCCGTCCAAAATGAACTCGTGGAACGACTCATGGCTCAAATTTTTTGTGCTATGCTCCCCACTGGGGAGCTCCGCAGCGATACCCACCTAAAATCAAGGTCACGATCAAGAAAAGTGTCAACTGTTCAAAGAAAGACTTACAATTGCAATAGGCTGAACTGTCGGCCCCATCTCTATTCAGGCTGATAGGATAAGGTGAGTTTTCTTTTTGGTGAAATTGATCTCGACGAGCGACTCGGACTTATTTAAAGTGTTAGAGGATAGAGGGTCCACGTGTCGATGCAAGCTGATTCAGCTTAGGATCAGGTAAGTAGGTAGGTAGGTAGGTAGGTAGGTAGGTACTAAGGTAGCATTACACGGTCCCACTCAGCGACGCCGGTTTCAGCAGGGACGCCGGTTTCAGGATCAGGAAATTCAAATCGATCTAGGCCAAGAGGTGAGCGATCGGAGTGATCTTGACACAGACCTCTTTGACGAGCTCCGCGGCCAATTTTCCCTTTACTAATTCTTCAACTCTCCAATGCGACTTCCACTTGGGTCCGATAACTCCCAGATTGTGACTACCCCCCATTTCTGCATATTGCGCATCAATATGGCGCCTCAGAATTTTTCGAAGCAGGGAATTAAGATGAGTTTAACAATTTAACAATGTGATATTCATCTACGTAGAAAAACTACTCAGGTACGGATACCTCGATGAACCCAAGTGAGAAGGGCGTAAGCTAGCGCGCGTAAGGCTCGTAAGTGTCGTAAGAAATCGTAAAATATCGTAAGGCCTATAGTCACTTGAAACCCCTTCCGGCCCTAATCAGCGGGAGGTACAAGTGACGGCGGGTTAGAGTAATGCTGCTGCCCGAGCCGCCATGGTCGGCGAGCACTGATTCCTTGTGATTGACGAACTTGAACCGTGGGAATACGTTTTGATGTAACTCCGAAAGGAATTTAGAAGCACCCAAAGTTGAAACATAGACCGTATGCAAGGGGTCCTTAAACTGCAAACACGGAAGAGCCAATGGGGTACGCGATATATCAACTTGAAGTAGATCCTACATTTGATGGGATTCCCACATACGGCGAAACGCCATTTGGCGAGATTTTTTGGTCTCTCTCCAATAAGGTACGATGTACATCCTAGTCGTTTGCTTCGCTTGCGGGAAAATATTTGATTGTAAATGCTGTCATTGTTGCGCTGTCGTCGAGGGCAATTCTGTAATCCTACCTACCTACCTACCTACCTGAGATGAAAATTCGATTGCTGATGGATCTTTCTTCATCTCATTATCCGAGCCGAGATGAGACCAGGACGGACCGAGGATTGAAAGACCCAAATGCATGTACTTCCGCAAAAGTCTACACGGCACACAAGACGAGTATGGCTGCCCCGAAAACAAGTGGCATGGTTCTAGCAACAGCAACCGATGACGCCGCAGCGCCGTTCGCCTTTGGTGCCGAGGTAGCCGCAGCAAGTGTGAATCCAGGCACGACAGCGCCAGACCAACTAATCATAGTCGCCACCGCTATACTTCCCACCTGCGCCTGCGCCTGCAGCACGCAACTGCCCTGTCCATCCGCGCCGAAGGCGCAGGTGCGGACAGCTGGGGGCGCGGCTGTGTCGACCGTGCAGTTGCCGTTTATGCAGATCACGTCGGGGCTGGTCAGACGGTAGCCAGAGGCGTTCTCCACGAGGGTGGCTGTACATATAAGTACACAAGATGATTGCGTGAGTAGGGGTTGAGCGGGGTTCAGACAGAATTTGCGCGCACCGGTTGCCGTGTAAGGGCCCTCGATTGTCGTGGTTGTGGAAGGAAGCACTTCGGCTTCATAGCTCTTGACGATAAAGTCCACGTATGTCGTTGCGCCGTCCGTGCCTACCCCATCCACAGAAAGCGAAAACGATACGGCGTCAACCAGAGCTACATTGGACGTAGATGGGGATGGAACGTCATAAAGGGTTACTACGGATGCGGCGTGTACTGGAGCAGTCAATAAGCTCGAGGAACCTAGAATTTAAAAAGTGGACGCACCTCTGGCTTGAGGCCCAAATCCTGAGACCATGAGTACGGCGAGTCCCCAGAAGACACTGGCAGAGCTGAGCATGGTGGGAGATGGATGTCTCGAGTCTGACACGGGAACCTGGGGCGTTTAAGTCAAAAGCGCGTACCAGCGTCCGGGAGAAGCAAAGGCTTGGTCATAGTTTAACGTTTAACGCTGGATCGCCACGCCTTGTCATCCGAAGTTATCGTTATCAATAAAATAGGCCGGCTCGTGCGGAACGACCTCTGTGGTCAAAGCTGTTGCACAACGGTTTATTTGAAAACCCTGAACAGCATTAGATCGGCCTGCCTGGAGGCCTCGGCAGTTGAGACCAGTGGTTCGTTAATCAAGATCACGGTCCCTGTGAATTCCCAGGCTCTCCAGAACGTTATGGCATGCTCAGTCCTGCTTTCTCTTGAGGTGATTTCGCCCGTCTTTATAAACTGAAATCCCACCTGTCGACCAAAAAATCATGAATGCCAGAAGAAAAAGTAACACGGGCGGCCCGCAACTCTGCACCATCAAACTCAGACTGTCAATCGCGGAATACTTACATGCATGTCCGGGTCAGAGAGGGAGTGCACAGTCCGGCGTCCGCGAAGCTGTATTGAATTGCAATTGGCGCCTGTGGCATCGGTTGCCTGAATTCAACCCGTCGAATGATCGCCGTAAAGCGAACTTCAACCGTGGGAATTCCATCCACTGCGCGATCAATCCTGCTTCCTGTGGGATGCGTTTTCATCCGACGCGCAATGAGCATGGCTGGAACCACGGGCAATTCTCCCTTGAACAGGCAGATGGAATTCCCATCACCCGACGTTCTTCAGACTCCGGACTCCAGAGGCTGCATGGAAGGAAACATGATTTCGCAAGGAGGAGGAGGAGGAGGAGGAGGTGTATTAACCGCGGTGGTCCCTAAAAGGAACATACGGGTGCTGTACCGACATACATGTGCTGCTCTAACTTCATATATGCTACAGCCACGTACTATTCGAAACGTTGTGATAGAGATGCACACAGAGCATTCGTCGCGCGAACTCAAATAGTAAATGGGAAATTGTCAAGCAGGATTACCACGTGGTTGATGCTGAGAAAACACACGAGGATTTTTGTCGAGGTGATCCTCCAGAATATTTGGGCAGCTTTAATGGTGCAGTGATTGAGGTGATATCGGAGTTATGATCGAGAAGCAAAGCCCAGTGAGACACGCTCCTCGCCGTCCGAGACAACCATACAAGGCATTATTGCCACGATAGAGGTGGGTGGGGACAAAAGAGCACTCAAGTCTGGTGTCAGTATTGCACACATTCAGATCATGAGCAGGCTCTCGGGCACTGGAGCTATTAGCGCTGCCAATGTCACCGTTCCCGCACACCACCGCTGCTCGTCGAGGGGCTTCCTCGTTGTCTGCCTGCCGGATATTGGGCTTGTGAAGCCATTAGAGTGTCGAGCCGTCTCCAGAGCATCCGACTCCCCAGGTAATAACTGTAGACCCAATCCAAAGATAGGGGAAATGGCGCCGAGGTCGAAGAGAGGCCGGATTTGCGTTGCCAGAGCCAGCAACAACGAAGGGCTGGCAGATAGACGGTTTCTGAACTGAGCTCAGGCGCCAGGTCGACAATATAACGAGAGTCAAAGTTGATGGTGGTGGTTCAGGGTGAGCGCTTGTTTTGTTTCGAATTCGCGGTCCCTCTCCCTGATATACCGTTCAATCTAACAGGGATTTTGAGCTGTCGTCGATGCCAATTTTGGATCACTGCCTTTGATTTTTCTTCACTCCACTGTTCGAGCACCTGGAGCCGAGCTGAGACAAATAGTGGCCGAAAAATGAATGACCAAAAAATGTATGCACTTCCGCAAACGTCTACACCGCACAAAACACGAGTAAAGCCGCCCCCAGAACAAGCGACGTGGTTCTAGCATGCGCAACCAATGACGCCGCAGCGCCATTCGACTTGGGTGCCGAAGTAGAGGCAGGAAGGGTGAATACAGGCACGACCGAACCAGACCAAGTAGTCTGAATCGTAGTTGCCGTGGATATACCCCCCACCTGCGCCTGCTGCCCCTGCACGCAAGTGCCCTGTCCGTCTGTGCCGAAGGAGCAGGTGCGGACGCCTTGGGGCGCGGCTGTGTCGACCGTGCAGTTTCCGTTTGTGCAGCTCTCGTCGGGGCTGGTGATGCGGTAGCCGGAGGCGTCTTCCACGAGGGTGGCTATACACATTGACAAGAGTGTGTGAGTAGGACGAAGTTGAGCGGGGTTCAGCACGCACCGGTTGCCGTGAACGGTTCGTCCACGATTGTGATGGTTGTGGAAGGGAGGACTTCGGCTTGGTAGCTCTGGACCATGACGTCCACGTAGGTCGTTGCGCCGTCTGCGCCTACCCCGTCCACAGAGAGGAAAATTGATTCGTGGTCAACCAGAGATACCGTATTGGAGGTAGATGGGGGTGGAACGTCGTAGAGGGTTACTACGGATGCGGCGTATACTGGGGCAGTCAATAAGCTCATTTTGAACGAAGGTGAAATTCCATGGGTGGACGCACCGGCGGCTCGAGGCCCGAGTCCTGCGATCATGAGTAGGGCGAGTCCTGAGAAGACAGAGAGCATGGTGCAAGAATGAATGTCGAGACGCTGAGACGAGAGTCTGGGACTTTATAAGTGCATACCCGGGTCCGGGAGAAGCGACGACTTCATTGGAGGTCAAAAATAGATTGGCGCGCAAATAGCCATTCTCGAGGCCCGAGTCCTGCGATCATGAGTAGGGCGAGGCCAGAGAAGACAGAGAGCATGGTGCAAGAATGGATGTCGAGACTCTGAGACGAGAGGCTGGGACTTTATAAGTGCATACCTGGACCCGGGTGCGGGAGAAGCGACGACTTCATCGGAGGTCAAAACAGACCACATCCAGGGTCCCAGAATTCACGGCCACTGCGCCGCAGTCAGTGGACCAAGGTGTACATGGTATTGGTATTTATCTCCCCGGCGCGGACTCGGAGTGCGTAAATTGCCCGGTTGGCTGTAACTTGTTCAAAGAAATCCCGTCGTGCGCAAAAATGCACGAGCGTTTGTATTGCTGGAGGCATGCGTCATGGGGCGGATGTAGATGCGGGTGCGATGTGATTGCATGTAGAACGCATCGTAGAAAGGTAGGTAAATTTCTGCCTGCCAGTGGACGAGACGCCGAACGACATTGCGACTTGACGCGAAACGTGCTTACCGCGTTCCATCGAAAGACGAAATGGGCGGGACCAGAGCGGATGAGTTCGGTAGAGATTTCTTGCTGCTGTGGCTGACGCGGATATGTAAACGGATTGCAAGGCGGCGTGGCTTGTGCGATGTAAAAAATGCGTAAGCCATCGCGGCCTGAGG
The DNA here is from genome assembly GCA_029378385.1 of Mycena metata. Taxonomy (NCBI): domain Eukaryota; kingdom Fungi; phylum Basidiomycota; class Agaricomycetes; order Agaricales; family Mycenaceae; genus Mycena; species Mycena metata. Next base: position 135,058 of record JARKIB010000297.1, read on the forward strand.
CAGCCAATCTGGAGTGGGACTTGGAAGGGGATTTCGCGGGCGGCAGGAAGGGCGAGATTCCAAGCTGTGACAATGAACAAGGGCGCATCCTCGTTCGAATTCACAAGAGTTGAATGACATCAACGGTGGATCCATTTGCGCCTGCATTGATGGGATCAAAGAAGCGGAAATGAGTGCGTGCGATCACGTGCAAAGTTGACCTTGTACTGAACCGCGATGAACGAAAACAACAAGCCCGTCTCGTCGATTGTTGAGGACCCTGCGCGGATGCTGATCAGCCCCCCGCCCGAGGAAGAGCTGCAGCGCACCCGCACACACATGCTCAAGCCATTCAACGGTCCAAAACGCAAACGCGGTGGCACACCCACTAAACCACAGGAAGCAACCCCAAATCCAAAGCCGCGCAAGACACACCGTCGTCGCACAAGCAGCCAGCTGCAGCAGGACTCGCCCACCCGCACCGCCTTTGCCCGTAGCAACCCCAACGCAGACTACATCTCCACCCGCCGCAGCCAGAGCGTCACCCCCTACGAGCCCCCCACAGACGTATTCACCCCCCCGCGCGAGATCCGCCTCGCACCCAGCCCCGCACCAAAGTCCTCGCGCGGCGCGTCCACAAAGCCCAAGCCACGCACCACGCCCCAGCCACGCCCACGCACCCCCCTGCGCGTCGTCGTGCACAGCGTCAAGAAGGAGCCCCTCCCCGCGATCGACCTCGCGCGGCCCATGACGCCGCCCAGTCCCACGGACGACCCGCTGCTGCTCTTGCCCTCGAGCAGCAGTCCCGTTAAGCGGCGCGCGACGACGGCGCGCTTTCTGGCGACGTACGACGACGAGGACGAGGTGCAAGGGGCGTCTTCGGATGCGGCGTACGCGCCTATCGACTGGACGGCTGGCGTGGATGTGGATGCACAGGGTTCGTTTCAGCCACCTCTATCTATCTACCTCGTACTAACGACCACCCAGACGCCCTTACCTCCGACTCGATGGACCTCGACCCGCCCGCGTCCTTTGACGGCCCGCTCCCGCACACCGTCTCGTATACCCTCCCTCCTGCACATACTACCCAAACCGACACCGACGACATCCTACCACACACGCCCACCCAACCGCAGGGCGTATCCTTCACCGCAGGTGGCGGATGGGACTCGGACGACGACGACGACGCGTTGCCCGTGCCGCCTGCTACCACTACCACTACCACCACAGCTCCTGTCCACACTACCGCTACTACCACTACAACCACGCACACCCCCAACACCAACACCACCCTCCAAGTAACCGACTTCCTCCAACCGACCAAGCCCGACCCCCCCACGCCACGCACCCAAGCACGCGCGGAGCGCTGGGGCGTCTGGGGGAGTCCGTTTCCCGGCCGGGGGGTGTACGGCGAGGAGGGGGAGGGGAGTTTTAGGATGGATGGGCGGAGAAGGGGGGGTGCCGTTGCTGGTTTTCCTGAGCTTTCGGGGGGTGGTGGGGAGCAGGTGGAAGTGGATGGTGAAAGACAGGAAGAGGAAGAGGAAGAAGACGAGGAAGAAGATGGTGGGGAGGACTCGGACTCGGACGCCTCGATGGAGGAGGGCGTGTCGATCCTGCACGCGCTGAGGGAGGAGGATGCAAGAAGGCGGGCGTCCCGGCGGGAGTCTGTTTCTGTGCTTTCTTCGCGGCAACCGTCGCAACTATCCAACGAAGGGGGTAGGCAGGAAGACGGTGAGGAAGATGGGGAGCAAGAGCAGGAGGAAGAGGAGGAGGAAGACGAAGACGAACGCGAGGAAGCCGAGGTGCGCGCCATGAGCGTCGATCCGGACCTCGAGGACGCGCCTGCACCCCATGGCCAGCAACTCGTTCACCCGCAGGAAGAGAGGGAGGAAGTCCGCACGCCGACGCCGACGCCTGCCAGGGCGTTTGATTTCGGTGTCGCAGCTTCAGCTTCTGCGCTACTACCTGCGTCTGCGTCTGCGTCGCAACAACAACAGCAACAAGCAGCGCAGACGCAAACGCCACCGTACCGATGGGCGCCCGGCGTCGCCGGACAACGAGCGGGAACGCCCGTAAGGAGCCTCGTTTTGGGTGCTTCTGGTGCCCTCAATACCGCTCCTGCTCTCAAGCTCGATCTTGCCGCGTCTGCGCCACGCGCGACTCAAGACCAAGGACGGGCACAGGTGCAGGTGCAGGATGACGAGGTGCAGGATGACGAGATGCACGACGCCGCCGCGCAGGAGAAACGCGTGTACGCCGCGCTCGGGATGCGCCTGCCGCAGTCGTTGGTTGCGTCGCCGAGCAAGGAGCGGCTGGGGAACGAGCATGTGCATAGGGCGCGGGCCAGGGCGTCGTTTGGAAGGGTCGATCCGGGGGAGGCGTTGTTGCCCTCGAACGCCAACTCCAACTCCAACTCGAACGCCGACGTAGAAGAAGAAGTAAATGGGGACGTCGATCAAGAACGCGAACTTGAAGGTGGTGGGGAGGACGACAGCGGGGGAGATGAAGAGGAGGAGGACGCGGCGCTGCTGGGGCTGGTGAAGATTACGAGCGCGGACCCGCGGGCGGCTGCGAGGGCTGCGGCGATTTTGAAGCAGGTGAGGCCTTCTTCCCGTTCCTTTCTCCACGCTTTTATATTCATTTCGAACCACGTACTCGTACTAACGAACGCCTACCGCAGCACGACTACGACTGCTTCACGCGCCTGCGGCACTCGTCGGCGAAGGAGCGCGAGCGGCGGAGGCATTCGTATGGCGGGGTGTCTAAGCATGCGGGGTCGCCGGTGCGCGGCTTTGCTGAGAAGAACGGTGGGGCGGGGAGGATGCAGGATATTGCGGTGTTGCGCGCGGGGTTCAGTTCCTCCAACGGCAACTCCGCCAACTTGGACCCCAAATCGCAACTGGGTGGCAATGCGCACAAGGAGGCGAAGGAGCAGAGGAAGGAGAAGGCGCAACGACGGCAATCGGCGCGGGTCGTGGGGGAGCGGGTGTATTTCCCTGGGAGCCCCAAGCCGGTGACGACGGCGGAGTTGTTGGCGGAGGCGGAGCGGGAGGTGGTGGGCATGGCTAGTGGAGTCGGGTCGCCGGGTCGGGGTTCCGCGAGTGCGAGTGCGAGGGGAGATATTGGGGGACAAGCGGAGCGGACGACGCCCAGGAGGGTTCCGTTGCCCGAGTCCGAGTCCGATTCCTCTGATTCTTCCGGCGACGAGGAGGACGCGGAGGCTGATTCCGAGGCCGCCACCAAGAGCGCACAACGCAGCACGGAGGGGAGCAAGACGTGGGGCAAGCCCGAGTGGAAGGCGCTCGACGCGTGTTTCACAGACGAGCGGATTGCGGTCGCGGAGCGCTTGGGGATGGTGTTGAATTTGGTGCCTGCGCCCGCGCCGGGGACGGCGTTCTCGACGCCCGTTCGCAAGACCACGTCGACCAGCACGAGCGCGGTGATGATGGCCTCGGCGGATGCAGTGGATCTGGCTGCGGTCGTGGCGCGGTTCGTGGACGCAAGGGGCGGGGAGGGGGTGGTTTGTAGTTTGGGGCCGGGGTGGGATGTGTGCGTTTCTTCCCTTGCTTTCTTTCTTTTGTGCTGATTGGTTTATGTGCAGGGAGAGTCTCATCCAGCGCGCGCGGGCACTGCAGAATAAACAGCGCGCGGGGCACGTCGCGCCGCCGACTCCCACTGCCGCCAGCGCCAAATCGAGCCTTGCGTTCCCCACACGCGAGGATGGCGGGGTGTTTGCGGGCGCGCGTCGGCAGGCGTCGATGGTCGTGCCGGACTTTACACCACTCGGGAAGCGGGCGATGCCGCCCCGGGCTAGCAGTAGTAGCCCGCGCGTCAACGCCGTGGCGGGGTCCAGCAACCTCCTCGCTGGTCGCGCGCGCTTGCCCGCCCCGGTTCTCGCGGGGGCGCCGTTCAGCCAGCTGCCGCCGACGCCGGAGCCGTTGCGGAAGAGGCGCGTGCCGGGGTCGTTGTTCGCGCCAAGATATTCGCATTTGTTGGAGGAGGCGGTGGCTGTTAGTGGGAGTGGGAAGGGGAAGGAGCGGGCGGTGGAGCGCGAGGAGGAAGACGAGGAGTGGATGGAGGATGGAGAGGAGCAGGAGCAGGAGTCGGAGCAGCAAGACGAGAGCAGCTTCTCCACCGACCCCGACTCGAGCTTGGACGCGGACGCGGAGATGGCGCCCGCGACGCCCCTGCGCGAACGCGAGGAAGCGGCGTTGTATGCGCAGCCCGCGGCGACCGAAGCACCCGCGTCGGTGGGCAAGCGCGTGAAGGGCTTCCTCTTCTCCTACCTCCCCACGCTCGCCAAGACCGCCCCGCCCCCGCGCACCGCCGCCCTCCTCGCGCGCCCGCGCCTCCCGCTCCCGCCGCTCGAGCTCCTCGAGAAGCCGCGCGGGCCCGTCGTCACGCCCGTGCGCCCGCCGCTGCCCAAGACGCGCGCGCCGAAGGAGCTGGTGAGCCTGCAGCCTGCGCCGCCGGTGGCGAAGAAGACGGGGATCCCGAGGCGGGCGCCGCCGCGCCGGATGGTGGAGCTGAATCATGTGGAGATGCCCGTGGAGGCGGAGCCAGTGGTGAGAGTGGGTCCGCGGCCGAGGACGAGCAGTGGGGGGAGTGTCAAGGATTTGGTGAAGAATTTCGAGAGGCTGGATAAGGAGACGGAGAAGCAGAAGGCCGAGGTGAAGCGCGTGCGGAGCGTTGGGGACTTTGGCGGGAATAGTGGGAGGAAGGGTGCGGTGGCGGGTGCGGGGCGCCCGGTGTGGAGGTGAAGAAGGAAGGATATGTTGTATCATCTATGCGTTATGATCTATAGAAATATGTGTAAATTTCGTTCTCAAATCTATGTGTACAGGGTTCTGTGAATCCTATCTAGTGCCCTTGAAGATTTTTCACTTGGTCGTTGCTTGGTCTGCGAATGAGGGTTCCGCTCCTCGGCAAGTTCCGCGATCACACGGCGTCATTTCTTCTCAAGTTCAAGTTCGACTGGTGGTTAAGGGACGACTCAGACTCGCAAAATCTGACGTGGTTGTATCGGCCACGATGTATCTCGATGCGCTTACCGAGTCGAAACGAATTAACTTGTAGATTACCCAAGGGTTGAAATTACGTTCCCACGGTTGAGTTCAGCGATCACTGAGTAACATTTTTGTAGAGCAAGACTAGATTTTCGTTAATTGTCAAAAGAAGTCCGAGCGCAAGTGTGAAAATCACTTTAAACTTGGCCTCAGCAGACTTTTGGTGTTCCGGCATTTTTTGCTCTTCTCCGAAACCGCAGGAATTCGAACGACTTGGAGTCGAACGTATACGCCACCTTGTGGTCATTCCAATATCGCATCTCTCATCTGCAGGGAATATCCCTGAAACAAGTCGAGCTCATCTCCCAGGGAGGTCCAGGAGAATACAACGCTCAGAGTTCTGGAACGGTCAGGATACTCTAGAGAAGAGAGCGTAGTTGACTATGCGAACAGTGAATGAACCGAAGCCCAATCTTGGGTTTATATTCCTTCGAACGAAATGTATCAAGCTGCAGACTTGAATTATAGTATGTGCGTATACATGTATAACAAAATGCCCAAAGAAGAAGTCGAAGTGGATAAATAATTGCACGCTGTCTGGAGCGCGTAAAATGTGGTCGTGTGCTGCTCGTATCAACCCCGAACGAGGGCTAAAGAGTGATGTTATGCCGGTATCTGCGCAGGGCGTCAGATGAGCGATATGGGACAAGAAACTTACTGTGAATGATGCCGTTGTATGTCGAGGAAAGTGCTCTTCAAGCAATGACGCAGCTACCGCTGGACCCGGTGCCGCCGTCCTCGTTCATGGGGGGGAGGGAGGTGTCCTCCTTACAGACGACGCAGCTGCCGCTGGAGCCGGTGCCGTCGTCGTTGTTGACGGGGGTCGCGACGATGTCCTCGACCTTGGAAGTAGTAGCGGTGAAAGAGTCCATTGCAAGAGGATGGGTGTGGATGGGAGAGGAGAGGTGGGTAGGTGCGAGTGGTGGTAGGTAGGGTAGCCTAAGGAGTCCTGGAAATCCCCCCCACCTTTTATACCTGAAGCCCAGTGGCAGGGCCATCGCTTATGTTGCGCTTTGATAGATAAAGGCACACCGATCGTTCTTACCAACAATAAAAACGGAAAGAGAGACCCAGCGAACAAAAGGAAGACGATCGGGGTCGTGGTCCACAAGCCGGTCGAGATCGGGAGGAGGACAAAGTGGAGATCTGAGACTCGGCGATCGATACGCGAGAAATTTGTCCAAAGCTAAACCAAAGCTCGCCCCAGTTTGGATCGATTTCGAAGCTAATAATGACAGTAGAAGTCCAATAATTTTGGGACACGAAACATATTTCTTGCATAGAGGCCAGGACAGTATGGCGGTCACTTTGTACATTTATTATTTGGGGTTTTTTTTTAATGTTTTCGGGCCGTTTTTTCGTGTTTTTCGTGCTTTCATGCTTTTTTTTTCTCAAGTGACTTTTTTTTTCTTGCAAGCCTACTTTTTTTTTTCTGCACAGTTGCACTGAGGTTTCTTGTAAGATTGAATTCAACTTTGTATTTTTTTAGTTGAAAGCGGGGAGCGCAGCTTTATTTTGGTAAAGTGGCTGTGCAAGCCGACCGGTCGGCCTTGACGGCTTTCATCGGCAGCAGAGTCCAACTTGGTGAGTGGTAACCTGCTTCTCAACCACAGCAGGCATGCTACCGCTGCCTGTGTTGTGGTAGGTGCTACTTAACACTTGATGACCTCCTCCTGCAGGTCACTTGAGCCTAACCAGAGAGCTGAAGTGCCCTTGGTGTATCTCACTGGTCAAGGCCATCAAGGCCGGCAGGTCGGCAGACACAGCCACTGTGTTAACAAAAAAACATGCTCAAATCCTCATGCAGCCCAAAAGTTGGTTGCAATCTGAGAAAAAACCTCAGTGCAACTGTGCAGAAAAATAAAAGTAGGCCTCCAAGAAAAACAAGTAACTTGAGAAAAAAAAGTCTGAAAGCACGGAAAACATGAAAAAAAGGCCCAAAAACACGAAAAAAAACCCCGAATAATAAATGTACAAAGTGACCGCCATAGGACAGGGCGAAGCTGGTCGAAGGAAGTTCATCGGAGTCCAGGGAAAAAACAATAAGCTTCCAATCATTTTTGATCATCGCGATCGAGAAGACAACACAAGCTATTAAGTAACCTTTCGGAACGCGGCCAATCTAGCGGCGCGAAAGACACCCCAGGTGACGTGGAGATCGTCCTGCGGCACCTGCTTCTTGTTAGGTGGTTCTCAGGTTGATATATATTTCGAGCACGAACTGGCGAACCAGCCTGCAGAGGAGAGCAATCCTCGTGATATCTTCCAATATTAATGATGTCTTCCGGTTGGTTAGTTGGAAGTTCAGGGAAGTTTAACTTCAACTCGGCCGACGAACCGAGCGGCACAGTTCAGCCATAGTTGCAACTGTATATGGCGGTCACTTTGCACATTTATTATTCCGGGGTTTTTTTCCACTTTTTCACCCTTTTTTTCGGGTCTTCAACTTTCCATACTTTTTTTTGAGGGTGTTTTCATTCTGCTATTCTTTTCTTCCCATTGGCACAGATTAGTATCCATTCCATGTGCTGGAATGACAACTTTATAAATAAGACATAGGGAGGACAGTGGTTTTGAACGCTGCCCCTATATTGAGGTTAATCACTCTTGATGGCCGAAGTTGATTGAATACTGCAGTCGGTTGCAAGCTCCTCGGCCACAGCAAGCATGTCACTGACATGGGTGTTGCGGTGTGTGTTATTGCACACTTGATAACACCCTCCTGCCGGGGGCTTGAAACTGAAGGTTGAGAGTCAAAGTGCACCTGGTATATCCGGCCGGTCAAGGCCATCAAGGCCGGCTGGTCGGCTTGCACAGCCACTATACGCAAATAAACCTAAAGCCCTCTCTTCACTAAAAAAGTTGAACACACTCCTGAAAGAAACTTTAGTTGAACCCTCTAGAAAAAAGTCATCTTGACCCAAAAAAAAAAAAGGGAGACATGAGAAAAAAAAGTATAAAACACCGAAAACATGAAAAAAAAAGTACCGAAAAGGGGGGAAAAAAAGCCGGAATAATAAATGTGCAATGTGACCGCCATAACTGTACAGATCAGCGGAGTCCGAAACGGAACGTTCATAAAGCAAAAACTTTATTTTCTGTGCTCTACTGAGTCGGAGCTGGGTGTCGGCAAAAAAAAGACACGTGCCGTGCACAGAGAAAACGTGATGCGAATGTGACACGTGACATACGAACTATAAAGGCCAAAATTTGTTACGCTGATCCCTCACGACACTTTGCCCCCCTTCTGTCCGCCAACTATGAGCGAAGACGGGTCTTCCTATTTACGTTGTCGGAGAGTACACTCCAGGCTTCGCTTTCGCTAGCAACACTATGACCTCGCCTTGTCGTCGATGATGGATTTCTAGATAGTAGTGAAAGCCACATAATTCATTTTTTTTGCACACCTTTTACCAGTTCTATGCGTCTTGTGCACCGTCTTCAACAAGTCTTCAATGAATAGTTCACGAAACAAACACAAGAATGGTGGAAAGTAATTCAATTCGCGGCAAGAAGCAAATATCAAGTACACGACGTCTATGCCTTGTTCGCAGCGGCGGCGGCAGCAGCGAACTTGGCGTCCTCCGCTGCGGCCACAGCAGGGTTGACCTTCTTCCCGTCCTTCCACCGAACGCGTGGCGGGGGCGCACGGTTCCTGCGGCCCTCGCGCGAGCGGACACGGACGACTGCGATAAATTCCCGTCAGCTTGTGCGATCGCACGAAAAATGCATGGACGCACTGTGAGCGTGAATGGCGCATGAGACACAGTAGGCGATTTTGTTGTAGAGCTTGGGGATAACATATTCTGCGCACAAGAACAAGGGCAGATTAGTTGGCAGGACGACAAAATGAGAACAAGGACGCACCGGCGTATACGCTGGCCTCGCTGATATCACGGACGGCGGCGCTCTCGACCATGTTCCTCACTGTGAACCTCTTGATGGCCTTGTCCTTTCCGACGCAGCGAGAGCAGTTGGAGCAGCGCATGAAGGTGACATGGCCACGTCCCTTCTTGTTGCGTCCGCCATTTCTTCTCTTTTTAGTCTACAGGGAGCGGGAATGAGCTTTCTCGATAACATCGACAGCGTCCATGCCCGCCAAGGCGCAGGGACGGCGAGAGCCGACTCACCATTTTTTCGTGGTGGGTGGAAGGCTGTTGTCTTGTGTTTGTAACTTAGCTGGGCAGTAGTTGCCTTTCTAGGACACAATGATTTCTGCTTTCGACCACAATGAACAAGGCGCTTCAAAGGCTCTATTGTACTCTCGGAAGGCTATAAATTCAAGTCTAATGCATCTTGGTTGCTCAAATCCCCTTCACGACCCCTGTTCTTTTGGCTACGACTGAGCCCGGAGCTCCTTAAAGACTTGCAATTCACGCTCCAACGCTCACCCCATCCTTTATTACTTTCATTTTTCACGATCGGCAATGTTCAGCCTCACATCCTTTTATTTCCTGCTCGCTTCGACTCTGGTCTCTGCCGCACCGGTTCCCAGAGCCACTCTCGACAAGAGCGCACTCCTTCAGAATGGTCTCATCGCCCAAAATTTGAACTTTCAATTCCAGAATTTGACTGCCAACGATGCTTGCAACAGTGGGTCTTTTCTTTTATGGCCACTCCAAGTTTTAATGTTTTCCACTACAGCCGGGGATGTTGCGTGCATTAAAGGCGACTTCGCTACCTGCGTCGACGACAAGTGGCAAACACAGGGTTGTTTGAATAGCCTTTCGTGTTTCGTGGTCCCATTCCTCTCGCAGCCCGGTGCCGTGAGTTACTCATCCAAGTTACACGAACCACGGCTGACTTGGCGCAGAACGTCACTTGCACGAGCGAACGCAATGCCTTGTCGACCATTGTATCGACCGGCGCCTCGAACCAGATTGCTGTGGCCAACGCCAACGTGACCGACGGTTCAAACGGTCAAGATGGCTCTTCCTCCTCCGATGGTGGCTCTTCATCCTCCTCCGCCCCTGCCGATGCGTCGACCACCCTCAGCGCTACCACCACCATCACTGCCAACGGCGGCGACTCGACTGTAACCGTCACCGTCACCCCCTCTGCGGCCACGACCGTCACCGTCACCCAACCCGCGCCGCCCGCCGCCACCAACGGTGGTGCGAGCTCGCTCTCGACCCTCTCCTTCAGCGGCACGGTCACCCTCCCGCCCCAGACGACCGTCGTCTCCGGCGCCGAGGCCGCCTCGATCCTCTCCAGCCTCGCGGCCCAGGGGTTCACCCCCGTCACCACCATCTTCGGCAGCGGGTCCACCCCCACTGACGCGCCCGACAACAGCGTCAACGGTGCGGCCGCCGCGGGCCCGTCGATCATCGTGCTGACGACGGCATCCGCCGCACCGACGCTCTCGTCGGCTAACAACGCTGCTGGCGCCGTGAGCGCACCTCCTGCTCCCGCTGCTGCGGCCTCATCCGCCCCCGCGAACCCCTTCCCGTTCTCCGACTACTAGACGCCTTGATAATCACCTTACGACTTCATTTCATTTCACTTCTTGGACTTGCACTTGGATTTTTACACTGTAGCTTTTACCGTCCCTTACTGTAGATTACAACCCCTTGTATTAGTGTATCACATGGAACCGATTCCATTGCATCGAATAATTCGACGTTAATTGCTTCATTTGAGACGAGTTATTGCGCGGATACATTATGGTAGCTCAAGGGTACATTTCTCCTTGCGCAGGAATTGTCTTGAAGCCCCAGTGATTTGCAGCTCAAGCTAAAGCATCGTGGGGTGGTTTTTTCGAAATAGAGGCGTACAAACAACCGCACACAATTGAACGCCGTGGGCCGAATTAGGAAGGAGGGGCGGAAACGTGCTCACAGGAGAGATAGAAGACAATAGGGATCGGAGAAATCTCCAACAGTTTTCTTAACCAGGGCTGATCATAAAAGCTACGTTACCAAGTGTACAAGATATCCTCGTTTAAATTACCACTAAACGCTTCGGAGACACACCCACTCCATGGCTGAGAGTAGAGCATGAGCGCACGGTAGATGCAGTCGATGGAGTGATACTCACCGACAGCACTCGTACACGACAAACTACGAGGACCGACTACTTAAAAAGAGTGACAAGCAGTCGGGTGTGGTGCGCCGAAGTAGAACGGCCGCAGGTCGGACACTACCGACGCGCAACGCGCTTCCGTTCCCGGCCGCCCTCTTCCTCGACGTCCATCATGCTGTCGCCGACTTGGCTGAGATTGTTGTGCGGGAACAGGCCGAGTCCACGCGTGCTGCGCGTGCGTCGTCGCTGGCTGCCGTGCGCAGGGAGCGGGGAGCTGGACGATGAGGACGTGGACTGCGGGGATGATGTGGGCGGTGGTAGCATCATGACGGCGTGACGGCGCTTGGAGCCTGCCACCGGTGGCGGGACGTTCTCGAGGAATGGGAAAGATACCGGGACGGGCACGTGAAAGTCGGACGGTGGCACGGGGGGAATGGCGGCGGTTGAGGGGTGCGGCTTTAGCTGCGGGGGGTTGCGCGTTGACTTGAGTGGCATCGCAGGGCGCGGAGGAGAGGATGGTCCGGCCGTCGCGCGCGAGGGCGGCGGTGATGGCGACGGCTAAATAGTTAACGGTAAGTGGCTGCTCTGTGATATGGGAAGGGTCGTTTGACGCACTTTGCGTGCCGGGGGGCTGGGACGGTTCGAACCACTTGTAGTAGGTGCCGAGGAATGGCTTCCCCTCTCCCGCTCGTCCTCCTCATCCTCCTCTTCTTCTCTACACCGAACCGCATCCAACCTCGCCTCAACCCAGTCCATGACTCGCCCGATTGTCATCCCTGCCTCTTGGTTCCGGTCGGGGACGAGCGTGTGAGAATCGGATACACCGAGCTGCAACATTTCCATCAAGTCTCGACAGGCTGCGGCATAGCCAGCGTTGTAAGCGCGCTTGGAGGCATGTCGTGAGGACCGATACAGAGTCGTGATACTGAGGGCGGCAGCTGGAAAAGGGGAAAAGGGAGAAAGCACAAAGATAAGAGTCAGTGGGAGGAAAGCCACAGCAAAAGAAGAAAAAAAGACAAACCTTTGAAATTATCGAGGAGCTCCTTCTCTGAGCTAGCATTAAGAGAGTGCGCAGGAAGAGAAGATACAAGACTGTTGAGGTTGAGCGATTCCGAGGTCATCGTGGTCGTGGTCAAGAGTAAGCCTGCTGGTCAACAGAGCTTTGATCGGATTCGGAACTAATCGACCGACTGTCGATCATTGCCTTTTTCGTCCTTCCACGTTCTGCTGGTCAATGGGCTTTAAGGGTCTTGTTCTTGGTCCAACCTGCTCTGTCAACGCGCAAGGCAACCTTTCTTGCCCGTTCCCTTTGTTCTTTCTTTTTACCGCCTGCCAGGACTTGAAAGCTCACCCTGTCTGGACTTAGACAGACTAGCTACCGCAGGAGCTCAACATCGCTTGTTCGCCGGAAATTGCAGTCTCAGAAATACTTCCTCGCTTTTGCTAGTTGTATCCATCCATCCTTGACGAAAAGTTTCCCTGTTGCTGACACTATGGAGCCATATCGCATGAGCGTCGACGATTCAAGGTACACGGCTCTGTGCTGCCTCGAGCTTCAGAGCTAGAGTTTGGTATGGGCTTCGACCTAAGGTCGGTTATGAAATTAATCACGCTCGGGTCGGGTGTGTTTTAGAGAGTTTGAGGGCGTGTCTGCAGCGTAGTGCCATCTGGTCCAATTGTACTGCGTCGGCCCTGACTCTCTAGGCAACCTTTCTTAAACTGGCTACAAGATATGATCCTCTATTTCCACAACTATAATATGTGCAGGCAGGATCTCATCGTGTAAATGCAGACATCAGGATCTACTCCAAAGCAATGGAATGTCTGATGCGAATTCTTCGACGGTAAGAATTATTATTATTTCGCCCATGATATACTAGCCGCACTTAAAACAAACCAGTCCTCACGGCAAGGGATGGGATCCATGATGCCTGTACAATGGTTTCCACACTGGCTGTTAATCTCACCAAGTTGCGAACCCGTTGTCGATGATCTACCGCGGAATCTGACAAGTATGCATCGCTGCGGTGGAATCTTTGATGTCGACTATAAGTATGCAAGAGCGTCTCTTAGAACGACAAGATACCCTTTCGCACCCTCTATTCGCCCGTCATGCCGCTCCGTAACAACAGGATCGACTTCACGAGCCCTTTAATCGAGCACCCAGGGAACATAATCCAGTGTGTAAACCCGTAAGATCGTTTGTCTTCCTCACAGAAATGCGGGCTCACCAGTCGAGAGGTTCGATCGAAGTCCATTTATTTCTTGCCAAGACAACAACTGCACAGCAAGCTTCCACGCTCCGAGTCCTTGGACAAACGCATTACTCGTAGCCCTTTGTCCACATCTTTCGGACTGCCCAAACTTGACGTAGGGGACCCACTGTTGTCCTTCACACACCTCAACACACTCCTAGGAGTACCCTTGATGCTGACAACGCAACACTCCAGCCAATCCCAGAGGGGTCGCATTATAGCGCATTCCAGATGCCGACGTCGAACGGGACCACAAGCCCTCATAGTTTGAAGATTGTGATTCCAAAATCGGTTCATCTCCATTATGTGATGTGGTCAAGCGAAATTTGGGTCCTTTGACTGATCTGTCCTTTCAGTTCAACTGGACGTCAACTGTCCATTCTCCGGTGGACATCCAAATTCCAAGTTCCGACCCTGCTTTTAAGCCTGGTATTGAAGGGGGCAGCCTTCAAGTAACCTTTTCTTTTGTGGCAAGCATGTTTTCATTCGATTTGAACCATTGTACTTACTGCAAATTGCTGTAGGGTGATCGTGTTGAGTTGTATGGCGGCATTGGGGACAACGGAGGCAGTTATGACGTTGAACTTGATGGCAAACCTTGCGGCGGACAACCTTGCAACCGAACGACCAAAAGTCATACCTCCCTTCCCGACCAACTGATATTTTATACGGACAGTCTCCCCCTGGAGAGCCACAACGTGACGGTTTCTGGAACGTTTAACTTAACCTACGCTATTGTCGACGGAACGTTAAATAATCTCACCTCCGCCCCTCCACCGTCGGCCTCTTCGTCCCTTTCAGTAATTAGCTCAACGAACTCGGCGCACTGGCACCCACCAAGTCACAACTCGATATCTGATGATCAGTACGTGGTTTGAAATACCTACGATTTCAGTATTTGATTATTCCCCAGGAGTCCGAAACACAGCGGGTCAGCCATGTTCACGATTTGGTTGAACTACTCATGGAACCTTTAGAGCAGACTCTCTCAAGCACAACTCATTGGGATAATGGCGGCCGTAGCCTTTCTCGTAACATTAATGGTTCTCGCGCTCGGACACATATTCTGGCGACGTTACAGACGCCGCGTCAACTTGAAAGCGAGATCTTTCGACGGCTTCCCGACACGCCCTTCCACGCCACCACCTGTGCAAACTGTGCCGGAAATACCATCGATCTCCTTCCCTGAAAATCCTCCCACACGTTTTTATGAGCCGGACTGGACCAACTCGGTTTATTCGCAGACAACGACCGTAGCCCTGGACCAAGGATATTCAAACTATCTGAAAGGAACACGAGAAGCGAAAGCGCATTCTTCCGCGGATTCCCTTGGGAGTGGGAGTGAGGGCGTTCTTAGCAGGTGAGTGGATTTAGGGCTTGTGGCTTCCACGTTGAACTAAGCTCTGACCATTTCAGACGCGAAAGTGCCGATGGGGACTCGGAGTACGTCGTCAATCATCCGATAGATATGGGTGTGTATGCTGTTTGAAACGCGCGATAAGGGCCCAGAAGGGCGTCTCCAACTGTATATATATACTCAACTACTTACCTAAATTGAATCCGACCTTGGTTGAGGACTTTGTTCTCTGGTTGAACCCTCTGCCGTCCCACAAATTAGTGTTCTCATTCTTTGGTCGGTCTAAATGGTCGCGTTATTGACGTTGTTTGGTTCCTTCCACGTGATCGCATCCAGCTTTCTCCCTCATGCACTGATGCAGCGAATTCCGCTATGCATGAACACCTCCAGACTGGGATTCTTCAATAGGTCTATCTTGACGCGCTCAAATGCCCTTATATCTCCCTACAGACACGTCGAAGCCCTTTCCCCGCCGCAGCTTTTCAAGTTGTATGGCCAGCTCTCCAAATCGCGGCTCACCCTCCTTGTCGTATTGACTGCGATGTCCGGAGTCGCACTTTCGCCTTTGCACGCGACGGTACCCACTCTTCTCTCTACTGCAGTCGGTACTGCGCTTTGTTCGGCCTCAGCGAATACTTTGAATCAACTGCAAGAAATTCCTTTCGACGCACAGATGGCCCGCACACGAATGCGTCCGCTCGTTAGGAGGGCAATAACGCCTCTTCATGCAGCCGGATTCGCAGTCGCCACTGGAATATCCGGCCCCTTGATGCTGTGGACGATGGTAAACCCTACGACGGCCCTCCTCGGGGCGGCGAACATTGTGCTATACTCGGGTGTATACACGTGGATGAAAAGGAAAACCATCTATAATACTTGGGTGACTTTTAGTCCGAAATGTGTGCGCGAATTCTAATAAGCGGATCTAGGTTGGTTCAATCGTCGGCGCACTCCCTCCGCTAATGGGATGGACCGCATGTGGTGGACAATTGTTTCCCTCCTCGTCATATCCCATACACCTCTTCCTTCCCTCTTTCATGTCCTCCATTCTCGTCGACACGGCCTTGGTCGATAATGCCTTGGCACCCTTCGCGTTTTTCTTGCTCCTCTTCAGCTGGCAATTCCCGCACTTTAATGGACTATCGCACCTAGTGCGAGCCTCATACGCCCAAGCAGGCTATAGGATGCTTGCCGTCTTGTCACCCAGAAAGAACTCGCTTGTTGCTCTCCGACATGCCGTTCTACTCGTCCCTATCTGTTCTGTCCTAATCCCACTATCCGGGCTCACAACTTGGACATTCGCCCTGACTTCCTTGGTGCCGAATATGATATGCACCCAAGCAGCGTGGCAATTTTGGCGGATAGGTGGAGAGAAGGAAGCTCGTCTCGTTTTCCGACATAGCCTTTGGTATTTGCCCGTCGTAATGGCCCTGATGATGCTGCACAAGCAGGGCGTTGACTGGGTAAAGTGGCTGGGAATATGGGACGACGATCAATCTGAACTGGGAATCTCGAATTGTAAGTTTCAGTCTTTGTTGCAGTTTTGTTTCGCTCACAAACACAAATATTAATGCTTCAGGACGTTATTCCGGGTCGCCTTCCCAGCATGAAAATTCTTAAGAATCCTTAATCTGAAACGCAGGGTTTTTCAACCTCCTTGAATTTGAAGCCTGGAGGACAGTTCAAGGGAATGTGGTTGATTTAACAAACGCCAGTATTATACAAATGTATTTTACACCCAATTATCGCTCGAGATATGTATAAGTCTCACAAGACAACGATGCCTCAAATGAACGAAACGAAGGCCACGAAGGAAATCGCGGCGGCCAACGATAGAGACGGCGTCGAAGGTAGCGCGCCATTGTGATTGCCGCTGCTGCCACCCACCGCGGGAGAACCTTGTGTCCCAGCTTCCTCCGTTCCATTGAAGATTTTGACGAGATCAAGGGGCGAGATCTCGGGAGGCATGTTAGCCATGAGTGCGGACCGGACAGTAACGAGATCGCTCTGAGCCTTGGAGTCATCAGTAGTAGAGAGCATCTGGACGAAAGGATTGCCCTTCGTGTTGCCACCAGTGCCGAAATCAAATCTGCAACGGACTCAGCATGTTGAGGGAAGAGGATAAGATCGAGTATACACTGTGTAGACGTTGCGGAGAAAAGAGTCGCCAAACAGGGCGTCACTCTCGCGGTCGACGATCGACCCGACGTCAGTAAACGTGCCGATGCACATCGTGAAGTTGCGAGTCCCATCAGGCGAAGTCACGATTTGAAGGTCCGAGACGTCCAGGGGATGGATGGGGAAATTCTGGCCGCTGTAGTACGAAGTTAGGACCGCATGAAAGAAAGCAAATGAAAAGAAAAAAAAAATTGCTCACCCAAACGACGCAACTACCTTGACCGATGCATTGCATGGCACAACCCAAACGTCGTTTGTGGTGCTAAATTGCGTGGGAGGAATCAGGGAATCCGGTGACAGGACAGCACCAGGGATCGACGAGTAGATGGCCTGGGTGTTACATAATCAGTCATCATTGCTCTGGAAAGGTGAAAAGTCCCTACCGCCACTTGCTCAGCTGGCATCATGACGTTGGTTGTTCCTAGATAGAGCTCATGTTAGCAAGTTATCAGTTTTGAACAAAGTTCAATCACCCGTATCGAGATGCACAATATTCTTTCCGGCTGGCGCTTGGGCCATGGTCGACGGCCAGGTTATTTTCTTGCCGCCAACCGACAGGCCGTCGAGTGTAACAGTCCAAGCACCTGAGTTGAGTGGGTTTTGGCTGATTTTTGGAGAGTTCGCAACGGCTTGATAGTCAGAATCATATTCTGATATGGTAAGGGAAGCATCTGCTGTGCCCCCCGCGTCTCCGGTGCGAGACAACGCTATACCGATATAATCGGCGCCAGTCTGGTTCGCTGCAAAAATGTTGGCGAGCACCGATTGACCCCAAGTTGCGGTCGCCCCGAAGGCGGTCTGCACCGCGTCGTTGACAC
This sequence comes from Mycena metata, assembly GCA_029378385.1. Classification (NCBI taxonomy): domain Eukaryota; kingdom Fungi; phylum Basidiomycota; class Agaricomycetes; order Agaricales; family Mycenaceae; genus Mycena; species Mycena metata. Next base: position 152,732 of record JARKIB010000297.1, read on the forward strand.
CTGAGGATCCGGGCGTATTGAATCCAAGACCCCATAAGCCGAATATGCCATCGTCAAAATCAGGTTGTTCAGCATCCGCAGCCTTGGTGACTGGGTGAGCAACAGATGGATTAGACGAAGAGAAAATCGTACATCGTCGACGTTGAGGAAGGCTAAAGACACGGATAATTGTAGATATTAGGACTCGTCTTGAGTAGATGACAAGTCACGCACCTTGAAAGGGTATAGTGTACTGGTCGAGTTCAAACTTCCCGACGCCAATGTCCCCACTGACAAAGTCGGACCCGTCGCCGTATCTTAACGTAGCATTAAGCTTGGTGTCGTTGAATGAAGGTAGTCCTTCGGGCGGCTTCACCCTGGAAGATATTGAGTACTGCGAGTGAGCCAGATATCAGCGGCGCATACCATAGGTCGGTGCTCCCGGTATCCAGGGCCACATTCACCACTGCAGGGAATGAATATAAGAGCGTGATAGCTGACGCTAAGAAACAAATTTTCCTCTTCCACTAATCGTTATATTTGCGGTGTACTAGACCCTGAAGTCAGGTATGCCACATTATGAGAGGAAGGAAACGACGGACGCGCTCATTTCTCTTGTTAATGAGATTATTGTTCTCGCTGCTGGCTTTTGGTGTACGCAGCGAAGATCTAGATGTCGAATGGGGTGGGCGCTGGATCGTAAGCTTCACGGCCAAAGATTCATAAGAAAGAAGAAGGAAGGGGAGCAGAGAAAAAACAGGGCTTCGCATTGCGAAAAGACAAGGGGGAAAGTGGATGCCAACTTCTTGACCCTTTCGTCTTTAAGGGCAACAAACCTCCAGATTGATTGAAGATCATAAATGATGCCAAGGCAGGCAGACCAGTTCGAATTGTATTGGGAAGCAAAGCAGGATCTCTGGGGCCTCCTGTGCCACAAGTGTTCGGACCTGAATGACCTGTTCCTGACTCCCAAGCAATTTTTCTTTCTTCCTTTCGTTCAAAATTTCTTCGAAAATGCAAGCATAAAGCTCACTCACCTCGACCAAATTCAGCAAGATGAAGCGCTACGAGGCAGATAAAAATCGCTATATATTGACTCAGAACACAGGAAGGCAATGATTGTCACCGGCGGCATTTCTGTCATGGTTGAGAGGTTACCAACGTACCAAACACAGGGGCAAACACGCGACACGAGGACCAGAGCAAAAGGACGAACCACGACTTGTCTTGCCGAGCGCATTCTTGTATGCAGGTGTTCTCTTTCAAGTTGGCCGAATCCGGTTCCGCATGGAAGAGGAGAAGCAGAAGCCTTCGAACACAGCCACTACACAGCCACGTTGATGCCAAGACGTGCCTGCCTCTCAGTGCTGTAGTTCAGAACTTTCAAAGAATTAACTAAACTACTATTTCACTGCGAAAGGACTGGGCAAAGATATTTATCACCGTACTTTTTTTTTATCAACGTTGTTGGTTGATTTCGTCGTCTTCACAATGTGGGAAGGCCATAAAAATAAAAACTGCCATATGTACTACGCGAAGCATTTTTCCCAGTCGCCATTTCCATCGTGTCGCGCGTAGGTCTGGCTTTCCAGGAACGCGTCAAACTGGCATAGTCCCCCTCCACGGTCCGTTTCCCTGGGCCCCACAGAACGCAAGCGGTTGAACCACCTCATTCACCATGATGCGGACGTATGTGTCCGACACGTCGCGTCCGCGCACCGTAGCATCACACACCAGCTTTTCAACGACCATCCGGGAGCTGAAGGTCATGATGTTGCTCGTCTGCCAAACGCGGTTTGATTTAGGCTGCCTTGTGTTCAGCTTGGGGGTGGGAAAGAGGCCGAGGGTGTTGAATACCGCCATTAGCGGTGCGTCGTGCGTGAAGTCCGCATAAATCGTACGATTTAGGGGGAAGGTGTCCGGATCCGAGTCTAGTGTTGTGTTTGTCGATGTATGGTCCACAACCGGAGAGGCTGTCAATCGCGCGAGGAGCTCGTTGGTATATCCGACACCCTGGACGCGCCCAAGGTGACCGCCAGGGCTACGGTCAAATATTCAGGGCTGTAGAATAAATAGCATGTCAGGACTTAGCACATACCCGGTCGAGTAATATCTATCGAGATCGCTAGAGTACGCGAACGATTCGAACTCAGCCTGCGTGAATAAGGGGCAGAATGGACTGAAGGGTAATGGGCTGCTTGGATCGTAGCCATACGGGACGGAGGCGACGGTATGGAATGCGCAGAGCATCAAGAGCCCGTGAATGTCCTTGTTGTCGAGATTTGCACCAGGTGCCCAGCTGTTTAGGCGGGCGGTAATTGGCGGACCATAAACATCCAGCCACTGCGTCATCTCCTTGTGGGAAGAAGCTAGTTTTCCTTTTCAGTCCGAGTATTTTCCTACGAGGAGTAAACGAACCAGCGTTAGGGCAGTTATTGTCCTGAAGAGTATCGTTTCCCTACTCGAAGCGGTCAGTGAAGGTTTACAGAGAGCATAGATCGGCCACCTCTTCGGAAATGATAACTGAGAGAGGAGGATAATAGATGTGATTGCTAGCAGCAGCAAATCCTTAAATAGGAAGCACATGAGTTCAGCTAGAAACATATAAATCCACGCCTACCAGCCGTCCAGTTTTTCGAAGTTTCCACAACGCGGCTCATACTGGAAGCACGGACGAAGGGGATGTCATCTGGGGTGACAAGGGAAGAGTATCGGTGGAAAGCAGTTTCGCCTGATTCGAAAGACCTGTAAGGTATACGTTACGATTATCCGTCGAGACGCGAGAGGGGAGCTCTTACTGCATAGCTCCCAAAGGCACGAGGAGATTTTCGCCCAAGGGGTACACGAAGGTATTCAGAAAGTCCAAACGAGAATCGGTATAGCGTTCGGCGCTCTGAAGCTTATTGACCCCGGAGAGGATATCCTCAGTCTGACTTTCGGATGGGAAACGGGCACCATGGCGGTGTATCTATCTTGGACTTGAGCGCGGAAAACGGCAGCAAGTTCTACTGCAGAGACATACAATGTTAACCTGACGGACTCTGTCAATACCGCGCGGAATAACGGAGTATATAGGCCTACATCACCTGGGAGATTTGGCAGCCCGCCGGGGGCGGTATATACTCTTCAACGGCATGGAAAGGAGAGTAAACTCCCCAAGACTTTTCCAGTTCAAAGGTGTCGTGTGCCGGCGAAATAAGGGCCCAGGGCACGAGATTCGAAATCGACACAGACGACAAGGCTGCCCATATTGCGGCAAATGCTCGAACCATTGTCAGCGTCGAAGTTGAGGGGGGTTCAGAAGAGCCTCGCGAACACGGGAAAGAGAATGTGTTGAAGTCGGGGTTTGATAGCTATATATAGTGCTTCTAAAAAAAAGAAATCGCGCCGGTACCTGTCCACTTAGCCAGCCACGAGAACGATAGCAATACAGTATGTCTATTTCAAGCAAAGCAAGATATTCTTCCCAAGGAAAACAACCTATTAGTACGTACACCTCCCCCGGCCCGAGATAATTTTGAACACCGAATGGTTTTATACACCACCTACCGCCCGCCCTGGAACCCGCCATCCTCGCCAATAAGCGCAGCACTGCTCTTCGCATCGAGGAACAGCTCGCCCATCTCGCCAATATCCTCTGCCTCGATCTGCGTGCGCCCCGCGAGCGCAGCGAGGATGGAGGCGGGGGTGAGGAGTTGGAGCGCGTATCTATGTGTGCGTGTTGGTATCGCGTAGGTTTAATGGCGACCGCGGATAAGACGCACCGTAAGAGGACTTTTCGCCCTCAACCGCAAGGTCGGTCGAGCACGCCCGGGCCGAGCCGCAGGCCTTCGACGTTCGCGCGTAGTTGCACGACTTTGCCGACCTGCTCGCGCGTTGTAGCCGTCTGTCTTTACTATCATGCACCTGAATAACGATAAGTAGGAGTTGGAGGGACGTGGGATGAAACGGCGAGGGGAATAAGAGCAAGTGGAAAACGCGTGCGTACCGGTCAAGCAGATCGACGGGGATGCCGTGTGGGGAGACGATGTCGGTGGTGCCCGCGCACGAGGGAGTTTCCGCGGTTGGTGGCGAGGATGAGGTCGGCGCCATGGGGGACTCGAGCAGCGCGTTCAAATACGTGAAGCACTCGATGTCGAGCATGTGCACCTATATACACGCGTCAATTTTATCAGCTGGAGGGAAAAAGTCACGCACCTCGTCGATAAAGACCACGCCGGGAACGACCTCCGCGACGCCCTGATCGACGTACCCTTTGACGACCTTATTGACCTCGCGCCGCAGCTTGTCCGTTACCTCGGTGCGGCCACTCTTACGAGGCTGCCCATGACGCTCATGATGTCTTGGCCGCCTTGCGGGCGCGCATTTGCGGCGTCGAGGTCGCCGAGCGTCACGTCCTGCACAAGCTCCTTGTGCTTGTGCACCTGGTCCTTGGGGAGGGGGACATACGTCTCGGCCTCCAGGTCGTAGGAGAGGCGTAGGCATCGGAGCGGCCGACGCGCTGCGTTTGCGTTATTATACAGGAAAAAAGTGCGGAATAAGAGGATCGACGCACCTTGACGGCGCCGCTGTCGTGCTCGATGTAGATGACATCGCCGACGACGATTTTTTCTTTCAGAATCGCCTCGTAGATACTTGGATCCATGCGTAGCTGCTTGGTGCCCTTGACGGTCTTGAGGCCGACTATGACATGCGAGACAGTCTTCCCGTAGCCGCTGAGTGGGTTCTCGGACTCGGTGGGCGTGAGCTCCGTCACTTCGCCTCGTAAACGTCTTTCGTCTCTTTTATCCGCAGTCCTGCACGAGTCACAGTTGAGTACAGAAGAAAGAAAGGATTTGGACGCGTTGGGCACCGATCGCGCGCCGAAACGCCTCAGCGAGGACCTCGGTCTTTTTTACTTCAGTGCTGTACACCTCGGAGCCAACCATGGGACAGAATGGGACTTTTGCGCCGAGTTCGTGGGATACGGCCAGTGCAAGGGCGGTCTTGCCCGTCCCGGGTGCACCGACGAGAAGCAGCGCGCGTCCGGAGAATTTTCGTGATTTTATTAGGTCGACAATGACACCGCACGCCTCGAGATGGTCTCAGGATCGAGGAGAGTCGACAATAGGTGTTTTTGGACGCACCTCGCGAGCGTTGGACTGCCCAATGAAGCCAGAGCCGTCGGAAGGTGCACTGCCGTCTGCAGCGAGACCGAGGCCTTTTATGTGCGAGTGCGGGGCGATACGCGAGGAGCGTCCTGCGGCATTTGCGAGTGGCGGCGGGACCGCGTTGTGCGCGACGGGCGCCGACGTCGAAGCCGCAGAGGACATCGTGGTAGGACGCGTCAAAAGGTGATTTCCGTTTTAGGAAGTGGTCCATCATTTCGCTCTCAATGGCGAACGTTGACCTCGCCACCCTCGCCACCACCGTAGCTGACCTCCAGCGTCGGGTCGCCACTCTTGAACTACATACCGCTCTTGCCCTGCCGACGATGTCCGGCACCGTTTCCAACATCCTTGTTAAGGTTGGAGCAATGCATTTATTCTGGGCCCAAGTTCGTGGGGAGTGGTTATCGGTGGAAGACGTGAAGAAGCACGAGCTGGAGCTGGAGTGGCTTCAGGAGACGGAAACCCAGGCCACCATAGAGCAATTGAGCCTCAAAGTCAAAGAACGACTCCAGGATGGCTTCCAACCCATCCGCACCTCCGCCCGAAAGACATGGGAAAATCGCAGGGCTGCAGCACCATCAAAACTACCGCCCGTCTTCTCTGCGCTGCCCCCGGCAGACTCCCAATATCCAACTGGTCGTGGCAACAAAGCGGTTGTCGTCACATTTCTGCGGAACAAGGTGTGTGGTTTTCTGTCTAATGTCATTTATTTGCTCACCAAATGAAGTACCTACACATCGTGATAAACCGCAACCGAAAGGCTCCCCGTTATTCCGCTAAAAGCATTTCGGACGTCCTTAAAGTTATGGATGAGGACTCCGCAAAGGCATCACGTTATCCCAATCTCGAGGAGCTCAAGTCGTTGTATGAGATTATCTTTGGGTTTCCACACACAAATCTTCCCCAGGGGCAGGGGGACATTGAGATTGAGATAATATAGATTCTGCTGACTAACACGTCTGGTTCGGACGGCGGCGAGACCCTTGTGGGCTCGGATTCAAACGAAAGCATCGCAAGTCCTGGATAGGTAAGCTTCATTTTCCCCCGCGGCTATCGCTCTGTCCCTCCACATCTCCTTTGACTTGATACCGATATGCATTCCCATTCTCAAAAACTTCATCTGCTCCTACCCTTCCTCTTTTGAGTCGCCGTCACCTCCCATCTCCCTCCTACTTGACGCTGGCTAAATCCCACACCACAGTCTGTGCTACAGGAGTCCCTGCCATCCATTGCTCAAGGAAACTTGGGTTCCTTCATGATCACCCAATCCATGTCGCTGGCTGGATATATTTGGCCCTTCAATGCTTTGCTAATGCACTCACAGCCAATGCAGAGCCTCTCAAAAAGTTATCGTAATTGGATTGGATCCTCAACACACATCTAGGTATTATGCATGTGATACACCGTTCACATCCTGACACAATGCACAGAACCTCAAGAACACGGACACGACTCCGATCGTGTTTTCCTGCTCCCTTTCGATCATCACTTTCGTTCTCTCGACCGTGAACAGATGTTTTGTTGTCAGGGCAAGAAGCTTGCTAGGGTAGTGGGGCTACAAGATGTGTTGTCCATAAATATTTTTACTCAGCACATCGGTCATGACGGCGTCGTCCCCTTCAGCCTCGTCCGTACCATCATCGCCGTCACCTTCGACCTCGACACCCTCAGCGGATACGACCAAGGGTTTCTTTCTCCTTCACCGGCGACGTGATGTCTTTTCCGAACACCCGCTGGAAAGATACTGAGTGCGGTAAGCAGAAATATGTTTTCCAAGTACCTCTTCCCTTTCTTGTCGATCGTGAGCGTAAGGGACACGTTAGACTTCCATATTGGAAGTATCAAGTCGTGCGATAGTCTGGAAGAAAAAGTCAGCCGTTGGAAAGCTTGAAAAGAGAAAAGACACCAACGTCGCGCCCTCCAAGCTCTGCGGGAACCGCACGATGTGACTACCCGTAGCTGCAAAAAGAACGAGCCTAGGAAGAGAAGAAAGAGCGTAGAGGTAGAACACTTACGCCGTGCACTCGCTTGGACGCGTCGCGCAAGGCGCTTGAGAGCCTCGTCGTAGGCTAGGCTAGTCTCTGCTAGTAAGTAAACAAACTCTTAGCCCCCACACGAGCGTGTACTAGGCGTGTACTTGAATACATATGTCTACCAGGAGCAGCTCGCGGCGTTATACAATACTACGCACAGTCAGTGTTTTTTTTTGGGGAATTCCAGTGAGCATTGCAAAAGAATAAATAATACAAACAACGCCACTACCGCTTGAACCCCACCCAACCTACCAGGACCCCCAACAGCAGCACTCCACCCCACGCGCGCGTTATACGCCACTCTGCCGGCTTGCTTGGGGGCGCGACTTTTCCCTGCGCTTGCGACACATTAACCGCCGCCGCCGCTGGAGAATTCTCCCCTTTCGTCGGACCATCTGATGTGCCTGACGGTGAAGCGCGCGCCTCACCGTCGCCGCCGTTGCCAACCTCCACCTGCGCCACGCCGCCAAAGAAGTCGGTAATTCGCACTTCGTTGAGCGGGCGCCCGAAAAGATCGGCGCGTACGCCGGGGTCGGAGTGGATTTTTGCGGGGTCGTAGGAGGCAAACTGCATGGTGGTAATTAACGCGCTCAAGGTAAGAGTTATGACGGGGATTTACCAGATCCGCCATACTTTCATGCGACGTCTTGTTAATCTGCTCCATAAACTCGAGGATGTAGTGCGTGTAGCGGTCGATGACGGACACGCCAATGTCGTTGTCGTTCTCATACTGCGCTCGTGAGCATGTGATGCATGATTATGCGGAGGCGAAGACGCACAGAGTACGAGTTCTGGTCGAGCTTTGCTGACCCCGTGGCGAGGATGTTGGGCGAGTAGAACTTGGAGTACATGGTGTTTGCTTGACAAGTGTCGATCATGAAGAGGATCTCGTTG